>CABFVZ010002266.1:33012-63612 GCA_902151445.1 Timema monikensis | reverse complement strand
CCAACTTATTCCCTTTTTCTTCCTCCACTGCCTTCCCCTCATCCCTGTTCGCTGTCTTTTCTCTCTCAGTGGACGCTTCCAGTGGCTTCAACTGGTGCCGCATTTGACCTGTTTCTTCCTTTTGTTCCTCCTCAGCTTCGACAGCTCTCCCATGTATTATAACCGGTCCTTTTTTCAAAAACTTTCACCTCTCGATGTACCAGTGCTTACTCTTATACTTTTACACAGTTGAAGTTGAAGTTGCAGTTGAAGTTAATTTCTCTGTCTCTACCTCTAACTTCTCCATTACCTGTTGTTCAGATTGGGTGCTTCTCTTCGCCTCATATTTTCCTTCTTTATACCTTTCTGCTCTCCTCATATTCCTCCTCCTTCTTGAGGGGGAATTCTTCTTTTTATTATCAGACTTATCCATGCTTCCCCTATTGTGTTTGTCCACGTCCATTTCATTTAATTTGTCCAGTATTTTCTGTAGCACCGCCATTAGAGTCCTTATGTCGTTACTCATTATAGTCTGTACTCTGTATCTGTCTATCTAAAAGCAGTTGGTATGTGGAGCACTCTCTGGTGTTAAGATGCTTACACTTATCTTTTCCTCTATTACCACATGGTATACACGTCTGAGTTTTTGCCTTACATTCCTTGAGTTCATGTCCCACCTTCCCAAAGTTACCATATACCGACTCCTTTTTAAGGCAGAATTTCACCCTGTGCTCTAAATACCTGAACCTGTTGCATCTCGTAAAGACTAAGTAGTCCTTCACCGAGACGCTATATTATATTAATATGAAACATAGGTTGTCGCACTGAGCAGCCCACAAATTGTGAGGAGTGTGTGAATATGGAACATAGGTTGTTGCACTGAGCAGCCCACAAATTGTGAGGAGTGTGTGAATATGGAACATAGGTTGTTGCACTGAGCAGCCCACAAATTGTGAGAAGTGTGTGAGTATGAAACATAGGTTGTTGCACTGAGCAGCCCACAAATTGTGAGAAGTGTGTGAATATGGAACATAGGTTGTTGCACTGATTAGCCCACAAATTGTGAGGAGTGTGTGAATATGGAACATAGGTTGTTGCAATGAGCAGCCAATGAATTTTGAGGGATCTATGATGATGGAACATAAGTTATTGTTGTACTGAGAAGCCCATGTGCTGTGAGCTGTGTGTGAAGACAGAACATAAGTTATTGTTGCACTGAATAAACCATGTATTATGAGGTGTGTGTGAGTATAGGCTATACATTGGGTGAGTAGAGCTCAGGAGGTGACAATAAAAGCAGCAGCTCTTGTTACGCTTGGAAACACTAGTGTGACAGGAGCCCGCTAGGTCTTGGGAGAGTACGGGGAGAAGGATGGGGAACAAACACTTCCTCTATAGGACTAAAACTTGCTCAAGCTAGTGGTCGCTGGACCGGGATTATTTTAACACACGTCATAAGACAAGTATTACTGATAATACTGTACTTTCTTACCTTATCAGATGTCGACCTATTTGTGCCTCTTCGTACGTTTTAACGATATATACCAGTAGGATACTTTTAGTTTGAACATAAGGTTAATTCAATATAGTACTTAACTAATGTGAACAAAAATTGCACATATACTGTAGAATTATATGGGCATCTTAAGTTTGCATTTCTATGTGAAGGACCCTGCTTCGTTTAAAGCTCAAAGTAATTTACACAGGATATAATCGCTGAGGCAACTGCGTGGCTACTATTGGGAAAAGCGTAATTTTATCGTTTTAATATGGTAACTCTCCCCTCAAATATAATAGCATTTTCGTAACGTTGGTTAGTTGAGGTGTCCAGTAGCTCCTTCTTACCACAGCACACCACCTTCAGACATAACTGAGAGCGAGGGGTTAACTGAGATAGAGTGAAAGTAAAGCTTTTCTCTGTAAGACCTGTAGTTCCCTCAGCAATGATATTGGGTGTAGTTACTAGACCATAAATTATGCCAACATTTTTTCTGGAGGAAGCTAGTTCCACTTCGTGATGGTGCCAAAAAGAGGCTTGCTTGTTATCACCCAGGAAATTTCAAATGCATATACAAATTAAAATGTTGGCCTCACAACATAGTGAATATTCATAACGATCAATGTTATGTTTCCCCTTCAACTAACACTTGCTATTTTATTTTTAGCACACAATCATTAATACAATAAGTAGGCCTATCATAATTTCAGGCATTCACCAAATACTGGTTATTAAGCTTTCATAGGAAGGGCTGTAAGAGTTTTTAGATCTACTTTTACTGTACTATACTGTAAACAGATTCTCTATCTGATTATCAATTTAAAGATAGTGGACACTCAAAACCATTTATGTCTACTTGTTCCATGATAACTGCCAAATGCGTGGTCCAATTTCAAATAAAATTTGGCAAGGAAATTCTTTGAATCAAAGCCGAATGATGTATACAAGCCCTACATTTGTGGGTTTTAATTCTGGATATCCATTCCTATATGGCAGCTACTTAAAAAGTTTTTCGTTTAGTAACGTATCTCAAATCATTTTAATTTAAAATTCTGAGCAGAACTTTTTTTTTTACATAATTTGCAAGACGAACATCTTAAAACGCATGAGCAACGGCTATTCTCTATGAATATAATGTGCTGTTAAATATGGTAGTAATTTGTTTTCTATATAATTTGGTCACTAGTAAAAAATACTTTCACTAAGGATTCAAATAATATTTACAAGAGATAGTTCAAATTGAAATTCAAAAAGAAATTTCTTCAAAGAGAAGTATTAAAGACTGTCGCAACAATAGGTCTACAGTGTACAGTCATTATACTACCAGTGATATAAATTATCAATAACCACCTAAAAATATATCAATAAACTAGTAAAATCTTATCAATTTTAGTCGCATAAAAGTTTGTATTTTCTAAACAGACCTTACAATGAATATAGGACTGTAGTAAGTAATTAGCGCTTTTAGCTATGACGAAACTATTAGGCCTAGAGGACAGCGTGTCATGAGTGAAAGTGCTATTCTAATACAGACTTTAACAATTACCGTTGTTTATTTGGAAACACAAATAAAATATTAGTTTTTAAAAGTTGCATTTATTTTTTTAATGAAGCCGTTGTCGAGACATAAGTTAGCTTTCATGCCCACACGAACACCTTGCAAGAACAAGTTTTACTTGTATTTCTTCAACATATTCTTATGTGGACAGACATGATCTTTATTTTAATTTTTTTTAAAAAAAAGCTTAACAATGTTGAAATAAATGAATTAATGCAATGACACCGTTTATTTCAAACACACAATATTCGATGTCCCCTTATTCCAACGAGATAATAGTATCCCTATTGTAGTATTTTTCTCAATTATAAAGTTGTGAGGGTTCATTGCTTTCCATTTCACAGCCCAACGGTAAAGATCCTAGCGCAAAAACATCTTCAATGTGCTATAAAAAAAAGAGAACGGGGTTGGAAAGGGGGTCGACCATCTTGGAACCAGCTGCGTCGTCGTACCCTTCGGCAAAAGGGACGTCACGGTCCGTAGAGGACATACAAAAATGGCGGCGACAAACCTGTTATTAATTATTGTAAGTGGGGGTTGTGAATGGAATATGTCTAATCTAAGTAATTCGTAGCGAAATATGTGACAGCGAGGGACATTTATCACGTATAAATGGGTTCCTTTTTTTTTTACTTCATCTTTTCTATACTGAGCGAACAATGTTCNCCCCCCCCCCCTTCTTATATATATATATACACATATATAAGCAAGTCTTTCATTAATTTTTTACCTTTCATAATACATGATATGTGGAGATAATAATTCGTATCCATTTTACATTTGAATGTACAATTTAATTGAATATGCTTTATGGCATTGTAAATATTAACAAATTTTATGACTCGCCTATTATTCAAATAACACAAACGGTGGAATAATTAAAAGTGCCCTTAAGAAAGTTTGCTCAAGCAGTCGAAGATATAACCTCCCATAACGAATGTAATAAGATCGTGCCACACCCTAGCCTAGTGGGTTACGCGGTATCAACCCAGTTGTTCAAGGGCACCAGGATTGATTTCCAGCTAGGGCAACACAAATTACTTAACCTAAATATGTTCACATTTATTAACTAGGTGATAAATTAACTGGACGTGGTCATCTGAGTATGTCTGACCATGAAATAGGTTTAAATAAGTCTGCATAGGCACTAAATTTGAATTTAAATAAAACTGTCAAAATAGGCGCAATATTTCAAAGCCTGTGTTTGAAAGGTGCACAACCAGCCAATATGCATAGTTTCAATAAATAAACGTTTATTAGTCAACGAGTGGAGCTACGCGTAGAGGCTGGTGGCGCACCTTTCAAACACAGGCTTTGAAATACTCTGCGCTTGGGACCTGCTTTATTTGGGGCACCCTGTAGTAGATTATACACCACGTGAACACATCGGTAAGTAGTTGGTGACATCGCCGGATTACTTCTCCTTGTCATGTAATTGGCACTGGTTTCTTTTATTTCAGGTTCAGGTAGGTGCCAGAGAGTTGGGCTTTTCTGCCACTTGTTCAAATTTTATAGGAAACGAATCACCAATCTTTCATATGGTTGATTAGTTAACTTCATACTATATTATCTTATAATCACTTCCCCGTGAAGTGCGTGCTGCGCATCCACCTTCTGCAGATGGTAAATAGTAATCCCGCGCCTTATATGAGGGGTGAATGTCATATTACCAACTTTTAGCAACGAGAAAATAACTCTTTAAACATTGAATGTCGGTTACATATATACACTTTAACAAACCGTGAACAGCTCTGTATGGATTTTTTTCATTGAAAAGTGTCTAAAAACTTAGCAAATATCATCTCTACTTTCCCTAACTTTATAGAGTTGAAATAATGAAATAACAGTGGGAAATATAAGGGCTATCAACCTGGAAGGAGTCCTTGAAAATAGCTCCTAAAATAACACGGGCTACGACTATTAAAGAGTCTTTGTTCCACTTCTTGACTCTCTTAACCGGATTTGAAAGCAAATAACAATTAAATAGGATAATGTAAACGTATATATAGGTGAACATAGTGTTATGGCTCAACTATAACTAAAAAAAAGATGGTGCGAGAGCTATTACATATTTATATTACTGTTCGTTAAAATATATATTTGCTATAATGCATTCGAAATATTTACTCATGGTAGAATTCGCCATAAAATTTTCAGACAAACAAATAATATGTTCATTATATATATTAATGTGTTCAGATATAGCCAATATTTTAAAAACATGCCTTTAATGAACATTAGAGATAAAATCGAACATCTTTATGTGTTTTTCAATTATTATTGTAATTAAAATCACTAAAGGGGAAATTTGGACTAATGATCATTTCTAAGCCCGCAGTGACTTCAGTCCACCTTAGCTCGTAGTGACTTCAGTTCATCTTAGCTAGTAACGAATTCGGTCCACCTTAACTCGTAGTGACTTCAGTCCAACCTAGCTAGTGACGAATTAAGCCCACCTTAGCTTGTGATGACTTCGGTCCATCCTAACTCGTTATAACTTGAATTCATCCTAGCTCGTAATTACTTCATACTACCTTTTCTAGTTATTATTTCAGTCCACCTTAGCTTGTAATGACTTCAGTCCACCTTAGCTCGTAGTGACTTCAGTCCACCTTAACTCGTAATGACTTCAGTCCAACTTAGTTCGTAGTGACTTCAGTCCAACTTAGTTCGTAGTGACGTCAGTCCACCTTAGCTCGTAGTGACTTCAGTCCACCTTAGCTAGTAACGAATTCAGCCCACCCCAGCTTGTAATGACTTCGGTCCATCCTAGCTCGTTATGACTTTAGTCCACCTTAGCTCGTAATTACTTCATACTACCTTTTCTAGCTATTATTTCAGTCCACTTTAGCTTGTAATGACTTCAGTCCAACTTAGTTCGTAGTGACTTCAGCCCACCTTAGCTTGTAATGACTTCGGTCCAACCTAGCTCGTTATGACTTTAGTCCACCTTAGCTCGTAATTACTTCATACTACCTTTTCTAGCTATTATTTCAGTCCACTTTAGCTTGTAATGACTTCAGTCCACCTTAGCTCGTAATTACTTCATACTACCTTTTTTCATTATGATTTCAACCCACCTTAGCTCATAATGACTTCAGTCCACCTTAACTCGCAGCTACTTTCATTACATCTTAATTAATGGTAACTCCCATCCCTCCTTAACTTGCATTGACTACTATCGCACTTTAGTAAGATACTATGACCTTCCGCTCACCTTGAACGTATTATAAAAATTAATTTGAAGTAAAAATAGATTTCTACTTCTATCCAAAACATTACTGAACGTATATGCTGAATGAATAATGAATTATTGTGATTTTCACTAAAATAAACACATTCATATGGTAGTATTATTGAACGAAACATGTTCTCGTTAACTCATTGTAATTAGGTATAATATAATTTCCTGGATAGATGACGCAAAAAGCATATCACAGTAGAAACGCACGCACCAATTTGGTTGGTGAGCTACGAATATTGTCAGCATTGTTAGAGTTAATCATTGTTAAAACTGGTCACATCAGCAGCGTCACGGTGTAATGACGCTGAACTAACTGTCCGAGCATAGGGTACCGAGGGGAAGGAGGGTATGGAGGATAGTGATAGGAAGTATGAACTTCATGAAAAAAGGATTTAACCTACATCTGAGGGACATTTAGAAATAAGTTGCTCTTTACGATAAAAAAAATATATATATCCAGGGTGGCCTCTAGTTTCTTACTATACAATATATCTATATTTTTCAAGGCTTTCATCTCTTTAGAAAACTTAGATTTAAGGTTTGAGGAATGAAATTTTATTCATAATAAAATTGACTAGAGTGAAATAATAAAACTTAAGTTTTAAAACGGATGATTTGGGCTTCATGAGGATATATATATATACAGTAATTACGCACACAAATGTTTTCGGGGTGACTGTGAGTGATAGTGAAGGAGAGAGGGGTTGTGTGCTTAGGTCTTAGGTTTATTTATTCTATTATATTATGAAAAGCTTGCAGTAAAATGTCCTAAATTAACAAATAAACCAATATATATATATATATTTTTTTTAAATGCAAATCCCTGGGTTTTGTTGTTTGAATAAATCAAGATATTTACAGCATATTATATCTGGAAAACTAGGTTGAAAATGTCAGTGTCTATAATTGTAGTAGTTAGCTATTTGTGGTAAACAGTAGTGTCCGTATTAATACAAAATATATAAGATATTGTTAACATTATTTATGGGAATGGGGATATGAGAGTATAAACCTTTTAAAAGTCCTTTTGACATTACAAATAATAATCTTGCCAATGGTGTCGCCAGTGTTTGCGTGGGTTAATATTTAATTTATCTGACAAAAATTGTTTTTTTTTCCATTAGTTTATTTTAGCACCACGTCTTATTATCCGTTGAGGTTATAGGCTTAAGTAATAATCACGCTAATGGGATAGAAATTGGGAGGGTTGAATTTTGGAGGAAGTAAACCCGCATTTGTGTGGAGGGATAGTGGAGAACCATTTAGTGAAAATCACCCCCAGTTCATCCAGCCGAGATTCGAACCGAGATCCCCCCGTCCTCGGCAGTCTAGCTCAACACGAAACTAGCATATTATCTAATTACACCAACGAGGTAGGTTTTCCATTAGTTGTTTGTTGACCCTAGAGATGTGGTATGGAAAGAAAAGTATCAGAAGAAAAATATCGATAGCAGTAAGACGGTCAATCGGTATCAAAATTTTAATCAGGAATTTTTTTTTGTCAAGTAATAATTTCCACTTTTGTATAATAAAAATAGTAATAATAATAACTGTATCTTAATATTTAGTTAAATACTGAAAATTATAATGATTTAACAATATTTTAGTATATTTAGGTCTATCGCATCTATGCTGTGTGTTGGAAATTGGAAGGTATGATAGATAGATACGATTGTGTAATGGATATTATAAAAGGTTTTACCATACCGGCTTTAAAAATGTCTATGAAAATGTAGCTGACGGAAAGTTTTTAATGGCAAATATGATTAATAATATATATTTTTTCAATTTATTTTGTACTTTTCTAGTAAATATATGTAATCTCAGTATGAGTGAAGATAATCACAAAAAAATGGTTTCTTTCGATACCGGAGTGTGAGTACTTATATCAGTAAAAGTATAGGAAGAAAGTATTAAGTAAAATAATACTAATATCGAAAGGAAAATATCGATATTAGTAAAGTATCCATACTTTTTTCACATACCTAGCTGACCCTTATATCAAAGCCAAGACTAACGCAAGAATTTACATTAATATTCTTTATCATAATGTCATTAATTTAGTTAAAGAAAGTTGCGTACTTATTTCAAACAGGGAGTTAAATACGTAGCAGTTATGTAAAAAATAGTAATTATTTTTAAAGAATAAATCTCACATTTGTCTATTATGATAAGCCTATATTTTCCGTAGTTTTAAAATTTATGTTTCAAGTAATAATTAAGACATATAATTTAAATTACTTTCTTAATTACTCACAGTCATTCTACCCATCTGGACTAAACGCATTTAAAGTAATCTAAAGGGTTTGAAGGAAAACCACAACTTAATACACCCTGCTAGTACTCGACCCCTATTGAACCCATCACCACCAAACCAGATTAGATGAGTTTATAATTTAATTCACGTTTTCGCCGTTGTGAGTCACCTTAAGCTAAATATTTGCATTAGTAGTCTTATTTTCATAGGAATGGTCTTATCTGACATTTATAAAGTATAAGTTACTAGAATACTTTCATATTCTCGTACGTCAAATCATGTTATCTATAACCGTCACGTTTGATATATATTATCAACACTTGTAAAATAACAATAATAATTTCGTAAAATGTTATCAATTATGGCCTCAAAAATTATGTTTATAATTTCTAAAAGGCCCTTTGTCTGAAAGTAGCGCTGTATAATAATTGTGTATGCAACTTACATCGTTAGTCAAAATAAAACAAAACAAACTTTAGTTTGTATGTTTATTATGTATTAAAAAAAAATGCATGGTGGGAGTCCGCAAGCAAGTCATTCCGTCCTGCCACTGCCACCATTAACAATGATAGTGCCAACAGTTGCGGATAGAGGGTATAATGTGGTCAGCACAGCGATCCCTTGGGACGTTACTTTCAGTTTTTTAATTCGGTGCTATTATTTATTTATCTAAGTAACTCTTTATTTGTCCTCGTGAAGATAAGTTCCAATCAGTTCCAGACGCACTGCTTCACAGATCCATTTTTTAAGCACCGGGGATGAAACACTAGAGCTATGGATCTGTAGCCAGGAACTCTGACCACTACTCCATAGAAGCGGTTTTATTTTGTATGAGTCCTACTTAATTTTATACCTTTCCCGGCCATTTGTTTGGGAATATCTCGCCTTTGTCCATATGCCCTTTTTGTTGCAGTACATTATTGCATGCCAGCTCTCCACACACATAACTTGTAACGCTTCACAGCCAATGAAATCCCTGGCAAAACTGGCTGACATCATGACACCCTCTTCAATTCATAGTTTATAACCCCCTCCCCAACCCCTTTTACACCACTTTTGGCTCGTCACTTCAACCCCTATTTTACACAGTATTTAGCTACCCTATCTGGAAATACGATAAAAAGTATAGTCAATTTAGTTTCAAAATGTGTCCCACTGTAATCTTTTCTGAATGAACCACCCATTTAAAAGTTATATGATTCTTTAAACCCCATTTTGCAATAATTACAATCAATTTTTAATAATTTTCGGAAATGTTAGATATCTAATATAAATTAACAAAAAATATAGCAATCAATTTTCTAATTATTTTTATTTAAGGTGGGGGTATGCAAAAAGCCAGTTAAGGAAGGTGTTTTTGCAGCTTTTATATTAAAGTTTTCGGATAAAATAAATAAAATATTGCTTCAGTACAAACAGAGTTTAATTTGTTTCCCACGGTAATCTCAACATTTCTTGAATATCTGTCAAGGGTATCCTGGAATTTATGAAAACTGTTTCTCTTCATTTAAAACGTTTTTCATCTAATACCGGCTGATGGCAAATATTCGAGAAATATTGATATCACCATGGGAAGAAAATTATCCTCTATGAAACTCTATGTTTGTATTGAAGCAATATTTTACTTATTTTGGCAAAAAAGAGAAAGTTTTTTTTAATAAAAAAGTGCAAAAACACTGATCTTTATTCACGTCACCTACATCCACACCTTAAGGTTAAGCCTACAATTACATGAGAAACTCATGGTTCATTTCAGGTTCATTTCAGATGATTTAAATTGCGGATTGTCCATAATCTAGGATTTTTCACTTATTAAGGATGTATTGTCCAGAAAAATCCATTCATCCTGAAATTAGGAATACTACCTTGACGGATTACACAATAACTATATTATAATCTATTTATAATGATTCATTAAGACAAGGTAAATTGCTTCCTTACAGAGTAGACTAATTGTAAAAAGTTAGACATTAGCAATATGTCATGAAAATAAAACATTTCTTTATTTACAGTATGATACAGTATATGTAATTTTTTATAACAAAGAAAGAATAAGGTCTACAGTTTGTTTAAAAAAATCTAAAATATATTTACGTATAAGATTTGATGATTGCAAATCATAGTTGATATTTTAGTAAATGAAACAAAAATTTTATATTACCGTGATTCGGATGAAATTTGATATAAAGTATTTCTAAAACTAGCTTAAATAAAGAGGGTTAGTGTTGGACATGGATGACGAATACCTAACCTCACATCAACAGTACGGTAGGCAGTTAGGTCATTTTACTAATTGAGAGCCTAAGATTGTGTTGATACATTGATTTTATGAATACATCATGAATATTATAAACATCATGAAAAATATAATAACTGTTTTATTATTTTTTTATTTCTAAGGCAGTACAAATATTAAATTGAATAAGGCTGGGAGCAAACCAAGGGGTTAAACTAGTTTTCTCTGGTTTGTCGATGACCAACCAGGAGGTTCGGTTTAAAATTTAGACCCGATTAAATGAGGGTAATTTTTTTTCCTAATTGTTTTCCAACTCTCTCTCCACACAAAGGATAGGTGAATTTTCTCTAAATTATTCTTTTATCATTACTAGCTTTGACAAATAGTAAGAACAAATATACAAAACATAAAATTAAGAAAAGCCTTAGAAATTATAATCGCAGTGATTTGAAATATTAATTTTAATTGATACATTTTAATATAATATAATAATGATATAATTAAGGTAAAAAAGCCAAATCGATAAATGAATTAAATAGCAAAGTCACTCACCTGGCGGTAGGATGTAAAATAAAAATGAGCTGAAAAGTGAAAAATAATTCACCAAAAATCCTGGAAGGATTTCCTCCTGTTCAGAATTGAGTACACCACTCGTGTTGTTCCAGTCCCTTTAATATAATGTGAACCTTTTAGAAATTTAAAACATGAATTAAAAAAAATAAACAATCATCCAATTTTATTATATTTGGTTGACCTTGATGATCTTAGAGTAGAGTGCTCACTCCAGGACCCGAAGTTTGTGGGTTCAAACCCAAATGAGGTCGGTGGAGATTTCTTGCGCGATGAAAATAAGTAGTCCAGCTTCCTTCGGAAGGGAAAATAAAGCCGTCACTTCCATGTCGAATACGGCATGTGAAAGTTCCCTAGAAAGTATGTTTAAATACAGTCGGTTCAGGAAGTGAATGTTAAGTACCTCAAATAAATAAATAAATAAATAAAATTTTATATTAGTGATGATATTTGATGAGTATTGATAATATCTATCAAAAGTGACAACTGCATGGCTTAACGTATTAATACGTGAAAGTGCGTCTAGTAACTTTTCTAACTAGCAGATAAGGGTAGGGCGTGGTGCTAATAATAATAGCTGATAAGGCTCTTTCTATGATGATTGGCCTGTAGCTTACCAGCTTTGACCTCTAGTCATGATTTATCGCGTTAGTAAACACTGTGAAATGTATCAGTAAGCCTTGTACTAGACCAGATAGCCTATTATGGAGAATAAATCTGAAACCTAACCACCCTAATCACATAGGCTAATTATGTTCAAAAAGATCTAGTAAAATTGACGCACTCTTTTAAGTTTATAAAAAGTAAAAAAAAAAATTAGAAAATTTACATTTGAATGTATTTTTTTAATATTGAAAGAGTTTTTTTAAAATGAAGGAAGAGGGGAGGGGGGGAATTTACCACGAACTTTCACAAAAGTCATATCAAAACACGATTCACACACTTGCTTAAAAAGTACACTACAGCTAATACTAAGCACCCAGCATTAGCACCGCGTCTTACCGTTCGAGTTATAAGCTTAATTACTAATTATGCTAATGGGTTAGGAATTTTAGAAGGTTGAATTTAGAGCCCGAATTAGCGTTGAGGGAGAATGGAAAACCATTTAAAGTAAAAACCCTAGTTCATCCGACCGAGATTCGAACCTCTATCTTCCCATCCTCAGCAATCCTAGCTCTACACGAAACTAGCGTGTTAGCTAACAATGCCACTACATATTAGCATATTAAAAGCTAAATTTTTATAAGAACAAGCTCTTACACACATAATGGATACCTTTGTCATATCCAGCCAAGATCTAAACAGACTCGCGCGAAGTGACAAGTTGTTTGGAAATATATTGAAAGTTGAATTTGGTACTCTTTAGATCTCACTTCTTTTCAAGGCTGGATAAGAATTTTGGTAGCAGATAACTTTGTAAGTCTTTTACATAAATGTTTTGGTGAGTTATCAATACTTTTTGTGAAGATTATATAAAATAATACGTTTATTTAAGTAGGTACCAGCCTACAGGAGGCATGTACTCAATTCTTCAATACTTTTTAAATTCGTGATAGATAGAGGGATGGGAGAGTTCTATTAAAACTTAAATGGATTCGAGGAAAATATTTGGTATATTTTGAAAACATGTTGAAAAATTGATATTTCAAATACTTCTTCCACGCCAATTTTAATTTTCATTCTCAATTCTATGTGGTATGTTTATTGGTTCAAATAACCCTAAATTTACCCACCCCCCCTTCCCCCACACAAGCACACACAATTTTAGGCACTATGTTGAAAAGTTTAGATTTCGTATTTTATCCTTGGTCTATATCCAAAGTACTACCTATAGGCATATGCCAATTTTCAAAATTCTAATTTGCCTTGTTCAAACTGTTTGCTCTACTTCTACGGATATTCGCTTTTGAGCTTCTTGATACAGATTCAAACCTCTCTGCTTTTTTTATTTTTGTTGTGATCATAAGGATGCTTTCTCCTATTCTTTTTGCCACTAAAATAAGATCGTAACCATTATTATAGTACTACTATGAAACTCCCGTGCCAACCAATACAGCCTTAGCATCTGAACTTTGTGTCCATGCTGGCTTGTTAGAAACTTATCAGGTTTTAAAAGATCATTTAAGGATAACTGAACCCTCCCCCTTCACTCCTTTCACAACCAACCAGGCGTAATTAATGGGGGATTGACAATAATAGAATGGAGGTAAAGTGACCTATCTCCAGTGGAATATTAAATAGAAAATGCGTGGAAATTGTTTTTTTGTGGGGGTTTATTCAGTTTTTTCACATATAAACACCGAATTATAATAATACTGTTGCAAGCGTAAACTATTTATGATTATTAATGCCAAGTTAGAAAAATAAATTTCCTTCTAAATTAATAGTTTGAAGCTCAAATACATTTATAAATTTATATCTAATTATTCCAAAGTTTTATTAAATTTTGGGTATGGCATAATCGTTTGGCATATTAATACCTTAAATTTGACACAATAAATATTTTACTATCATTTATGATAGTTGAGATATCATCAGAATAAGAATAACCTTTGGGTAAGTAGGTAAAATGAGGGTTGCGGGTTGCCCCTTTAACTGTAAAGCAAGTTTTTAATGGTGTTCCTCGAAATTCTATAGTTTTATCGTGAAATTCTCGTCTTTATTATTTTTACTTCTTATAAAATTATATGTAGTGAAAATTAGTTTCATTTGAATTATAATTTTTACAAATAAACATCAAAGAAAAATGTTCAAAAGCATTTAGGTGGGGATTATGGGACGCGAGAAAAGGTCAGTGTATTTTCAGTTTTTATTGAAAAACATCCTTTTGGTTAAGATTATTATTATTATTATTATTATTATTATTATTATTATTATTAGCACCACGTCTTACTACCCTTTCGGGTTATACTCATTTTGGTTAAAAAGAAATCATATATCGCTTCAGTACAAACAAAGAATTTAATTTTCTTAATATGGTGGCCTCAACAATTCTTGAATCCCTGTCAAGGGTGTATTGGAATTTAATGACAATTTTTTTTCTTTATTTAAAAAAAATTGTCACCTTATGCCACTATGTTGATGACAGATATTCAACAACTGTTGATATCACCACGCGAAGAAAATTAAACCCTTTGTTTGTACTGAACCAAGATTTGATTTAACTGTCCAAAAAAAGTTTTGCTATAAAAACTGCGAAAATAGTTCCCTTTTCTTGTTTCCCTACATCCCCACCTAGAAATATTTATTTTACAGGGTGGTTTACAATACAAAGAGTTGAATATTTGATGAGGAACTTGAGCTTGTTTCTTACACAAAATTTCAATATGCTGTCAAATAGAAAGTAAACATACCGTACACTTATTTCGTTTCCAACAGCGAGAATTCTCTTTGAGCATGCGCGTATAAAAGTCTCCCATAGGGTAGCCAACCTGCCCGTTCAATGCACAGCGAGGACTCACAACAAATAATTGTGTGCTGCGAACAAAATAAGATTAAGAACAATTGGTTTTAACAGGTATAGCTTGCGTGTCCCTGGGTTATCAGAGACTGGGAGCTACTGAATAAGGTGAGTGTTGAACTCTTCGTACCGTGTTTGATATTGATGTGTCTCTATATCTAAACTAACAGGCTGGTATTGGAACATAAGTTGCAAAATTGGAGAGCAAGGCAAGTATATATATTAGTGACGTGTCGTAAAGTGTTGCCAGGGTAAGCAGGACTTATTAAAACTCTACCTATGATATGTTCTCACACACCTGTAGTCATTTGACCAACCGTAGATAGGCTCTGCCCTAAATACCTCAAATGGAATATATTCCGTTAATATATGACCAATGAGTGTTCTACTGAGCGTTGATAAAAACTCGTAGGTACTATTTAAACTAACTCTGCTTATCCTAGCAAAACTCCACTACACGCCACGGTTGATATAACGAAAAATATAATACTAATATATTGTATACTTACATTTTCTTCTTGTCCCATTTATTTTTGAACATTTGAAACTATAATGAAACATTTCTTCCAAAACGAGGGTATATTGTGGCTTAGCAGGGCCTTTTTTAAATTCAGTCAAATCTGAAAAGATTTAGGAGAAATTTTATCAGGGGGTACACATAGTCACCTTTTAATTTTCCATTAATTATGTCTAGAAAATAATTATTAATTCTATTTGAAAAAAATTAAAGAAATAAGAAAAAATATATCTTTATAATTTAAAATATTATATCTAAAAAAAAGGCAAAAAACAATCTAAAATTATTATACATATACTAATAATTTATTAATGGAAATGTGAATGATAGTCTTCAATACATACAAACATTTTCTGTGATCACAAAAAATTCCCAGGCCCCTTCTTTAGACTCCCAGGCTCTGGTACGATGTACGCCTTGTACCCCCCTCTCATAGGGCCTGGTTTAAGGGAGCTAGTTACACGATCAAAATAGTCAAATAATGAATTTGATATCAAACTATGTCCATCCTAATACTAATACTGACAAAGTGAGCAAGTCACGCTTCTTATGCGCGAAACCTATAGTTTTATTATTTTATAAAATAAAGTAATAGCAAAATGTAGTTACATAAATCTCAAAGGGTTTGACATCTTGTATATGGTTCAAATAAGTACAGTAAGATTTTGGTGGATTAGAACTGTTAGAAAATATATTTTACTATATTATGAGTAGGCCTAATATTTTGTAATTAATATTGATAATATCTATTAACAGCGAAATCTGCAGATAGCTTGACTTGACTTATGAATACGTGAAAGTAGATCTAACAACATTTTTATGTGTAATAAGGTTATTCTTATGAAAATTGGACTGTAAAATTATTAAATATTTAAAGTGAAATGTTTTCAAAACGAAAGTTTTATAATTAGATAGTTAAAACAATTAACTAAAAATGTATATACTTAGCTTAAGTTTGGAAATATTAACTTAAATAAAATTCATGGCATCGGTCCACAAGCTCAAGCTATACTGACCGAGTTGTTCTCGTATGCTGGCGAAGATAGTGTCAAGATTTGAAGATAGAGGGTGTCAAAACCAACGCCCCAGCTGCTAATCTAAGCTTTCTAGAAAAGAGCTACTACTTCATTATTCAAATAGCTCCTCATTTGTTCTCATGATGCCAAGTTCGACACCTTTCCTGACCCACACCCTTATAGAAAAATCTGTAAGCACCGAGGACCAAACCAGGGACTTTTGATTATAAAGCTATGGCTTGCCAAATTGAAAATCACAATATAATTTTTAAAATTTAAATATATGTGTATGACATTCTCTAAGGTAGATGCGCCAAATAAGGCCATACTAAGGACTGAGTCGTTGATAGTTGATTGTTGCTGGATCAATCTTTTTCAAATTAAACGTACTCACAGATTTATTCATGGGGAAAAGAAAAATATAAATTTTTGGTGGAAAATATAGTAATTGGTTGTTAATAATTTTGGTGTTTTAAAAAAAAGGCAAAATGGCCTTACTAGGACCAGGGGTTCCAATTAAAGCCAGCACTTAGTTTTTACAATTTTGGAGTGGTTCAAAAGTGATAAAGTTTTAAATTGATGAAACAAACGATTGAATGAAAAATATTTTACTAAAGGGGAAAAAAAATCTTTGAGAAATGTGGTCTACAGTTTAAATCAAACAAAAAATTTGGAAAAAATCTTAGCTTAATCATCGCAATATTCTGGGTACCGAAATTATACAATTTTATCTTTTTTTTGACACTCCAACTTAAATAATATAATATTAGCACCGCGTCTTACTACCCGTTCGGGTTATACGCTTTAAGTACTAATTTACACTAATGGATTAGGAATTGGGAAGGTTTAATTAGAGAAAGTGAACCCGCATTTGCGTGGAGGTAGAGTGGAAAACCATTTAGGAAAAACCACCCCCAGTTCATCTGACCGAGATTCGAACCTCGATCTCCCTGTCCTCAGCAGTCGAGCTCAACACGACAAGCGCGTTAGCCAACT
The DNA here is from genome assembly GCA_902151445.1 of Timema monikensis. Taxonomy (NCBI): domain Eukaryota; kingdom Metazoa; phylum Arthropoda; class Insecta; order Phasmatodea; family Timematidae; genus Timema; species Timema monikensis. Next base: position 46,281 of record CABFVZ010002266.1, on the reverse strand, counting down.
ACGCCACCGAGGCCGGTTCCAACTTAAAGTTTATAGACGTATCTGCAACAGTTTCACACAAAATATGATTCTGTACTTACAAATGAAACAGTACCAGCTCGCCTTGTAAACTGGTTGTGTATCACTAATACGGCCAACTTCCTGCCTTACATACGTTTATTTTAATTTTTTACCTATAAAAATCAATAATCATAACTGAGGTGCTATTATAAAACTATTTTTAGATTTAAAAAATACGCTTTAAGGATATACAAAACACATTATATTTTTATAAAATATACACGGAGCTATAAACAAAAATGCATTATACTTACCACGTGGTAGTATCGGTGAAATTAACTCTTGTCACAAACCTTTCTTCCTCCCTGCATTGATACTCACTGAGGACCAAACTCTGGTTGATGTTTCTTATCACTCAGCAGAGCATACCGGACAAGGAGGTGCTTCCCTTTAATGGAAATATTCTCCTGTTCTTCATAAACCATTAGTCGGCCTTACTGGTCTATATGGCCTAATTTGGTGCACATACCTTATTTAGTTTTAGAATTGACATTTTAAACATAAACTTCAGTAACTTTTGCAAACATGCTGGAATATCTTTCGTTTCTATTCTCACGATAAAAAAAATAGCTGAAACCAACCTAATCAATATTGCTTCTTTTTATGTAACATTAATTAAAAAAACATGTAAACAGAAAATAAAGAAATGACAATTGATTGTCGACAAGCAGTGAAAATGTTATGAGCAATACTGTACCATGATCTTTTGAAACAAACAAGGAATTATTTTTAAATTGCATGAATAATTGAATGTTTTAAAACACTTTATTATATTTTCTTGAGTAAAAAACTGACTGCCCACATAAGACATTTTGTATATCTGTAAAGTAATTTTTTTTTTCAAATAATTTATTGTTCAAAACATTCAGAGTAAATTTAACAAACATATTACTTATTTTATGTTACTAATTCAATTTCATAAATCACACGGGGCATTCATTCAGGTGGATGTATTAATTATTAATTAATAACACACAAGCAACGACACAATTCCCCAGTATTAATTTTATAGGTATCATAAACCTTTCATATATAAGTGAATTTGCGATAAAAAACATCTACCACGAAGGAAAAAAAACACAATTTCATTCTCCATGATAAATAAGAGGTAGCGAATAGAGCCTTTCCCCTCCCCCTCTCTAAACTCTGGCTAATGTAACATAAGAAGTCAGAAGCCATGGGGACTTCACGATAAATGTATACACATAATAACCATTCAAGATGCCACATACATGCGCAGTAAATGGCACGTGACGCCTCCCATGGTTCTCATTGGTTGAAATACCCTTATAAAAGCTTGCATACAATTGGCTTCCTTCAGCACGTAAACTCTTTAGAAATGCAATGAGCTATGAACTAATTTGATTTTAAATGCTAGGTTGGATATTGTTTGAGCCTTTTTTTTCCTCCCCTCATTGTTCGGATTCACATACAGACGAACAAAAGATCTGACCCCGAATGGCATCCATATTAGATATGAAAGTGCACAAGCAAACCTTTTAGTAAATTGTCTGAGATTTATGAACACTTTTTTATTTTACAAAGAGTCACCCATCCAAAACGTTCACTACACTATGATATCGGTATTGTATACACGATCATAAAAACAATAATTAGCCTACTCATTTTGAAATGTTTTTGACAGTTTTCCAGTTACTTTATTTATTTTCAAAGCATGTGACACAAGAATCTAGAAACCTTAGAAACCTTAACCCACGTGGGCACTGAGGTTATTATTTTATTAGTTAAATAATAGACATATATAGCATGTGTTTGAAAGTAACAATATTATAAACAATGATGTTTTTCAAACAGTGATTCGTAGTGCATTGCTTTTGGTCAGCAAATAAATGATTAGGTAGTTGTAATTAATTATACTTGAATATTTGTGACACATATTAATTTGCTTATTTGTTGATGTGGTCATGTCTTACATGAAACTCAACCTAAATAGGAATAGATTTGTTGGTCATATTGACAATATAATTTACGCAAGTCGCAATTAGAAATATCGATTCAAAAAAGTCGTTAAAATATATAAATAGGAATTTTTTGTGAAATAAAGTTTAACACCTAGATTTAACCCAAATTAGATCTAATAATGAAAAATTTGGTCGTAGAAGGTCTATTTACTACTGCCATTACTTTCTTATTACAAAGATACATTTGTTTTCCAGGTTTTCTGGAAGTAAATCCAATTTTTTCATAAAACGTGGTATAAAGTAATTATAAAGAAATAAAAAATTTATTTTTTCATAAAACTTACTTGTATGAAATCATGTCACTCATTGGTACTAAAACCAGAATGATTTGGGATTAATGAAGAAAATAATATAGGCAGTGGTTATGCAACCCAATGTTTAGTAAAGAAGTGAAGGTGTTGGGCGGCGGTAAATTTTTTATAGTACATTTTAACAACCAATACTTAGTTCACCTTTTATTCTATGCAAAAACCTACTATTTAAAGCTGCAGCTAATAATTTCAAATTCCCAATTTGTATTTGTTTTTGGCCAGATTTACTGTGTTGTCCCTGTTTTTCCAGGTAGGCCTACAAGGTAGGAAACTCTGCAACATTCTATTTATGTTCTTCTTGCTAGTTTGATATATCAATATTATTATTGACTCTACAAATGTGTATTTAGTGTGACGTTGTTTGCTATCAGTCAAATTATATTGTAATTAAGTCTAACTAAATTAATACTATTGGTTAAACTAAACATTTAATTATAGGAAACTGTAAGTACTTAAATAATTAAAATTTCAACCTTGAAAATAATTTGTTTTCGAAACAAACATGTAATTGTTTCCCTTTTAAAAGTAACTAATGTATCGTTGCAGCGATTTCTGCAGATTATTGAACTAAAATGTATTCTAAACTTTTTATTGGGAAAAGAACTCTATAAAAAGCATTCACTCGACTTTCCAGCTATAAGTTTACTCGTTAAAGGCCATAAGCTTTACATAGTATTTTGGTGTATAACTTTAATCAAAACAGCATTTATTTTTCCCCTACAGGCCACGATGAGAACTTTAAAACAACCCCTCATCCAGTTATCTATCTATTTGTAGCACCAAAACACTCAAGTAAAAATAAGTCATAACTTTTAACCAGAGACAAATATTTTATCTATCCATATACAACCATACAAACATCATGGTATAGATGGTGATGTACACAAATAATGATTGTACAGACGAGTCACTGCCCACATAGAAGGAAAAGATGGGGAAATCACTGGGACATTTTTGTTTTTGTGTTTAGCTATTATTTTTGCCGACATCCCAGACCCATAATATTTAAAATGAGTGGACGTTTGTCATAATCAGTTCAACCTTTTCTCGCGATTTCACTTACCAGAAAAGGGCTTATCAAATTATATTTAAGAGCAGAGGTAAACATTCAAAGACAAAGAACCTGATATAATTGATTTGTTTGATAAATATACAAATAAATGCCATAATCTTTCTATTTGTTGCACCATACCACTAAAGTAAGAGTTGCGTTGGTATTATTTGTAACAAAAAATAAATATTTTATTTACTTATATACACTCATGCACAAAGCAGGGTTTCCATGGTGATGTAAACAAAGAATGAAAATCTGAAAATTTTCTGAAAGAGTCAGCTTTTTGTTGGAAACTACTATTTTTCCCGACATCCTAGATCCCTATCCTTTAAAATGAGAGGTCTTTTGTAAAAATCTGTTCAGGCATTACCGAACAATTTCTATTACCGCAAACGGGTTTATTAAATTAGAGTGAGAGAGAGTTAGGGAAAGAGTTTAAGAGAAAGCGTTAGAGAGATAAATTGAGACAGTGAGTTTGAGAGAAATAATGTTTGAGAGCGAAAGAGATTTTGAGAGAGGGAGTTTGAGATAAAGAGAGTTAGTTTATGATAGGTAGAATGAGATTGATAAAGAGAGTGAGTTTGGGGTAGATGGAGTGAGTTTAAGCTAGAGATTTAGAAAGGGAGAGTTATTTTGAGATAGTTTGAAATAGAAGTATGAGAGAGAGATTTTGAGAAATAAAAAGCATTTAGGGAAAGAGAGAGCTTGAGAGAGAGCTTAATAGAAAGAGTATAATAAAGATAACGTGAGAGAAATTGTGTGGTAGAGTGTGTATGTGAGCGTATAGTTTGTGTGTGAGAGAGAGAAAGAATAAGAGATTATTATATGAGATAATGTGTGTTATAAAGTGTGTGGGGGGGTGGGGGGGCAGGGCCATTTTAAGAAAATAAGAGGCCAAGGGCGAAAAATATTTATCTGAGGCCCTCTTTGTCCGGCAGTTTTTCAGTTTTAGCATCAAACCGTTATAATATATTGATACGTACTAGGTACTTATGTTACTTAATAATCTCTCATGTTTTATGAAATATTAATCAACCCATTAAATGACTGTACTTTATTAAATGCAAACAAATTAAGTTAACAAAAGTAAATTCCTCTTTGCACAATTGCATTGTTAGTTTTCTGTAGAGCAACAGCGGTCGAACAATGGTGGCGTATTCTACTGTACTGCACCATGTTACTCGAATAACGTAAATCTTAAGTTACATAAAAGTAGGGTTTTCATGATCCTGGAGTGGAATCCTATCACTATGCGAATACTTATTTCTGTTAATTATCTGTGCACTATTTGATGTTAAATTTAGAATAATAACTTTAATTGAATTTAATATTCTTTGGGTGAGATGTGACCCCCTGGAATCTGAGGCCCGGTGCAATTGCCTCCTTTAACCCTCATGAACGTGACCCTGGTGAGGGGAGAGAATATGAGAAAGAGTGTTTGTGAGACCGTGAGAGAGAGTGTCAGATAAAGATAATGTGAAAACATAGATTTAGTACACAAAACATTACTTTTATATACCATATACTCAAAATTAAGCGGTAAAATAAAAAAAAATATCTTAATTTATGGATTTATATGGTTTTACTATTTGCAAAAATGATCAGAAAAATAAAATCTATTATTTGAATTAAATGAGCATCAAAACCCATTATAAAAAAAAAATGAACGCCAAAACTTATACTTAGTTAAAATGGCTCTATTTAAACATTATTCAAGATCATTTTATCGTTTATGAGCTTATAATATATACCAAGACATAAATAAACATAATTTTATCATGCGCGAAACATAACATAGACAATATTTTCAAGAACTTAACCTTTTAATTTCCAAATTATGCTCAATATTATTGATTTAAATGCGATTTAACGACAACAACATTCTAGTAAAAAAATAAACGTTTCTTCAGTTTAGGAATCTCAATTTCATTCTCCAAAGATAAATATTCATCCAAAGAGAATATTGTGATAAAAATTGATTTATTATTTTTTAGCCAAAAATATATGTTATTTAGAGATTTACAGCCATGCGGCAAGTAATGATTTCAATGGTGACTAAACAAACGATGAAAAACTGATAGTTCTCCGTGCAAATTGGGTTTTTGTGGAAAACTATTATTCTTTCTGACATCCTGGACTCCTAACCATTAAAATGAGTGTTCGTTTGTCAGGATCTGTTCAGTCATTTCCTCGTAATTTCTATTACCAGAAACGGGCTTGTTAAATCATATATAAGGATAATATAAAATATCACATCTATGGCAAAAGCATTAGTTTAGCTTAAGTATAATTTTATCAAGGGCATTTCCTTTAATTTATGTCCTTTAGTAACTTTTTTCTAAAAACATACTCTAACTATAAAATATTCACACAATTATCTTTCAAACATGCAGTTTTGTATACTAAGTTATTTTTATAAACTTAATAACTAAGGTGATTCTTTCTTTTTATTAAAAAAAACAAGGTTAAACTGGCCTCATAATATCATCATTATAAATAATATTGCAGTCTATTTTGTCTTAGATTTTAAAGGTCTAACAACATAATTTGATACGCAAGCTTAAACCGCTTATTTCTTATAATTTATGATCAATTTGTAGAGGCGAAAAATTATAGCTTATATTGTGCGTACGTAATGACATAATGACTTCATCGCACTAGAAGTATTCATCTTCCCCCATCAGTGATCGATAAGATGATGAACCTAGTATCAACACATAATTACAAAGAATGGATGCTCAAATTAGTCCCTAATTACAACCGGCCCACACTGTTTCATAGGATGGATAAGCGTCCAGTTTTGGAGTCATCTGCTCGCAGATAATAATTATTTAGTTAAATGGAAGACTTAGGGCGATAGTAATGGGTATAATTAGGATGTTTATTTGATGTATTTGATGGGTATGGCAAGTTTTACAAAAGAGCCGAAACACATTCATGGTTAGAATTTCAAAATATATATTTTTTAGGAGGTTAATATATCTGTAATTAAGTTTTGCTAATAATTTGATATTAATGGGCTGCTTTACAAGAATTTACTCGCCATATGTAGCTGTTGAAGCATACTAACTACTAGTTTACTTTAAACTGTGGACATCACACTTATATTCCCCTACTAAGAGTCAAAGAGATATCATGATTCAGATATAAACAATTAGGAATGAAAATGTACCATTCAAGTAATAAGAGCAAACATAAATTATTTTTAAACCTATTAAAGCTATTATTCGGGATCGAGTCATATTCCCTCAAATTAAAAAATTGCCCGCTGCTATTAGAACATTTATAAACATGTATTAGCTCAGTAGACTACTAACTAATTTGGTGGATACGTGGTCTTAGGCGTTTCTCCCGTATTGGACTAAACTGCCCATAACAGGAATATCTGAGTTCTAATTCCGGTAGGGTGTACCTATGGTGGTTTTCTAAAATTGTAATCCACGCTCATTCTCTTCAAGAAGATGCTGCTATACTTACTCTAAATTCAACCTTCTTTATCCCTATTTCATAAGCTTAATTAGTAATATATATATATATATATATATATATGTGTGTGCGATAATCTGAACAAGTAGTAAGACGTGTTGCTGAAAAATTAAATGTTGGCTACCAACCTTAGCATATAATTAAAAATAATCACCCGTTTTGGTGACCACATGAGTAACTAGGATGTCCCCTCGCCCCAATTTGATCTTTGACCCCGATCTGGAGAGAGTGTGATTACTTAATGCTGTGTAGCAATCGGGTTTTATGACGTCATAGTATGGGCTGTTTCGTAGAGTATTGGTTTATTATTATCATCCAAACTTGTTGGTTCCTGTCTCATTAGATTTTTGTGTGGTTTTTTTATGTGTGTGCATTTGATTGCATGTCTGGGTAGGATTTGGACTGACGTTGGAGTTTATTTGGGGGAGCTTTTTAATTATTTGTGTGCAGTCCATGGTGTCAGGCACTCCTCCTGCGAGGTCCTATAAAATGTTGGCATCGCTAGTCAGCTTGTAGGAGCATCCTATATGGCCGGTTGTATAGCTTAGAGTGTATACATTTTAAGTTACACTGCTCCCTTGCTCGGGCGCCATGCCTTTCAATTCCCCCTTCCTCCACCACCACTCTTCATGAGCTCAGTGGATCAAATCACTTGGGGTTGACACATCGGGAAGGGAAACTATGATGTCACAATCTACATGGAGAAAACTCTAAGCTTGTTATAAATGTTGAAAGCAGATAGGTATGACCCTATTGAATAGTCATTAACAGAATTACAAGCATTATTGTATTTTTAAAAGTAATTGACATTTGTTGACCTATCAACCCTAGTAGAGATTTGAACCCACCTACCTCCTTACATCCCAGGGTGAAATGTATACCAGCATTTGATTGGGTTTGAAATGTGAAATTATATGCATAAAAGTAATTAACTTTTGTCGACCTATCAACCCTAGTAGGGATTTGAATCCCTACCACCTTACGTAAAAAGGCGAGATGTGTATCCACATTTGTGTGGTTGGAAAAATAAACATGACCTCAAAGGGTGGATAGCGGTCCTTCACGGCATATAGGGCCCCATAGCCACCAGCGGGGTAACACGTCCACGCTCACCGGAAGCGTGAGCACAATTGACGAGTAACGGTAGTTCCAAGGTGTTTTACATGAAGCGGTCAATCACCGACGAGGAAACAATATTATTGACCAATAAAAATCATACACATTTACATGTGGCACACCTCGTTGAAGCGACTATAAATATACCTTGGAATGATTACATTAGGCCATTATAATTAACAATTGCGCTGAATACACATAAAAATGAGTCTCGACACCCTGGAAAACTAGATAAATTCAGGTATTTTTAAAAGCGTTTTGTATATTTTAATGGTAACTATTTTGCTTATTACGTCGTTGGGCTACAGAGTTATTTGCTCCTTTGACAGAATATCAAGAAGATGCACCCATAGTGCCTGCACCCATTAATTCAACCGGCAGTACCCGATAGCCCGAATACTTTGGCGTTTTTTTTAGCGAGGACGGAATTTGTCTGGTGGATAGCAACTAGTCCATGAGTAATTAGCGTTTTCTATAGATTTTAGAGAAATGGCAGTGTTTCTTCCCACGAATGTAATTAATATGTATTTATTTAACTCTAACGTGTTGGACGACGCGTTGAGGGTGGACTTGAAGGTACAAACACCGTTGATCAGTGATTGGAGGTGGCTACATGAAGTAGAGCCCGCAGTGGATTTTTCAGCTTGTGTGTGAGCGCCGCCCCATGAAAGCAGTGAGGTGGAGGTGGGCTCTGTAGTGGATCAGCTCCTAGAAACATTAATTGCTCTGCCCCACGCAGCAGGCCTCACCCCACCGAAACCTGCCGCAGGCCCCGGAAATACTATCAGTGATGTGCCTGATGTTTGGATGAATTGGATGCGATGTATCACCTAATATATAAGTTTGCCACGCTTTAATTACCAAAACTATATTTTAAAGAACATATTTCAAATTTGTATAAGAGGTAACATCTACAAGTAATAATAATATAGCCACTAGCCTAGAAATAGACAGATTATTACACAAGAATTATTTGCGTCCTCTCCTTCCCAAACCACCGCTGGCATACCAGAAACTTTGTCAGCTGACCGTGTCAAGTTTAAACAAAAAGAATATTAGCTCTTATATTCATATAGTAGAATGTTATTATTTTTTTATTTTTGTAATTACAAGAATTCAAATACAAAAAGAGAGGGAATTATAATTTTGGTTTAGCCACTTATTAAATTCACGTTTGCAATATGTTGGATCATATTTTTATAAGATATTCAGCCGCCACCTTAGCTAATTCAATATCATGTCTGTATACTAAACTAATGGTTTTGGGTTCGATTCCTAACATGGCTAAAAATGGTGGTTTAATAAATTAACGGCAAGTGGACCAGATTTTGTGGATGTCCTTGTATTAAGCTATGCGCATTTTATGGATATAAAAGTGACCCGAGCTTTAGGCATGCAAATAGTAACGGATCTAAATAAAGTTATTATATTCAATGAAAAAAGATGTTTTTATTTAATTCTAAAACAAAATTATTTCTATCAATATGAAACTTAATTCAGACCATTAAAAATTACCACTCTGAATATAAAACTACTTTCTAATGTCAATATTTATTTTTACCAATTTTTGTTACATGTTTCAATCCATGTTTTCCTTAATATCTTATTTAAAGCTAGATTTATTGGATTATTAGCGTGGTGGTGGTAAACCTGTTTACCTATCGAGTTAATAGTTAAAGTTTCAAGCTAACAGACGGCGTTGACATCTAGAAACCTTCAATTTATAACCGAAAATTATTGCGCTCTGCTGAGCAGTTATATGATATATGATTTTAAAACGAGAGTAATGTAGATCTAGAGTTTCATTCGCATTTGTTTCAATGTGTTTTAAGTATACAGATCCATACAATCATTCAAATATACCAATGTAATAATTAACTGGAGAAATTATATTGTTGCTTTAGCCAGTTATTAAAAAAGAGGGAAAACCCTATATATTTGCGCATGATAATTTGTTTGTTAAGCCAAGGCTTCCGGGTTCGATTCCCGGCATGGATGAAATTATAACATTGGTTAAATGTATATTTAACATTTCATATTCATAAATTAACTGCCCTGTACTGTATTTGTACCTGTCCTATGGTTCAAGTGTATTTTATTACACACACTTTGCGAATTTTGGTATCGTTTATATTAAACAATTATATTTAGGATAAAATTGTAACAACATATTATATTAATACCAAAAGTAGTTGGAAATTTAAAAGTAATTGATATTAATTGTACCATTTAAAGAGGGAAAAAAACCATGTAAGTTTGCAGAAAATAAAATAAATAATTTAATAATAATATGCTTGGAACAATTATATCTAAAGTGTTTACTTTGAAGTAGGTTTGACACGTCTTTGAATTCAATTTTTTTTTAGTTCAAGTGGATGTTTGAGATTCGTGGTCTATCCTCCCAGGAAAATGACACAGTGCTTTACCCCCACCATTCCCTCTGCACGGTGAAGCAGCACCACCTCCGAGCCAGGGAGACGCTGTTCAAACCCAAGCTATGGTGAAGAAGGGTGGATCCATGGTCCTCTCTCAGCCCGTGGTGGTGGTGGTACCATCATCGACACTACGGCCATGAATTAGTGGCCTGGTAAATCAGGTTAGTTGAGATTTATCCCAAGATATCTCTCTTCGAATTTTTCAGGAGAGAATTAAACAATTAAAGCGTTTTATAATGTCGGGCATTAATTTATCATACAATTAGGGATGCCAGAGAGCGATTACACACTCAAACATGGCTCGGGGAGCATGTTAAAGTTTTGCTAGGGTGTCTCCAGGATCATGGAGTTAACGCGGAGGATCATGTAGGTCTGCTATTAGACAGCACAGACTCTTACTCAAGACCTATATTTGTGTCATTTAGAAGAGCAGATCATCCTGACTTGCAGTCTACGCTCTTTGATGTAGAACGTGTGTTAAAAAAGAAATGCTTCATTCCTCACTTTGTCCTCTTGGTTTGTCAAGTTACACCCCTTTAAAGAGCCACGTTGGAGGGGTAATCATAAATATGATAAACTCTCTCCCTCTATCACATATAGACGTAATAAACAAAGAATCATTAAGATTTAAAATGGAGATACACTCTGCCTTGCCCCTGAGTTTGTCTGTCAACAAATATATATGTTATAATAAAAGAGTGCCAGGATACATGGACGTGAACACCTTTAAGCAAAAAAAATGGGTCATCCTATTCAAAAACCCAAAGCAGAGGAACTATTCTGTAATGCCCATATAAATATTTCGAAAGGTGGTGGAATCACTGAAATGAAACCATTTTAAATCTACCTCTCCGAATCCAAAATTACAGGGAAAATCGAGGGAGGCAAGTCCTATATAAGTGGCCTACTTATCCCGAACATTCTTTCAAGGGCTACCTTGATTTGTATTTTCACGACGATAATCAAAACAATTTTGATGTCATAACATCCTTGACAGCCGCCTTTAATACGTGCTCGTAATTTTTCTTCGAGTGTCACATGCCGTTAAGTAATAAGAACAATCACAAATGCAAATCCACGTTCAAAAAGTGCTACGTTAAAGCGGTTTGAAGCGAAGGCTGGTCTGTGAACTATAAATACTGTGGGTGTTGGTTCATAAACTAGAATTGTTTTGATAACCATAACCTGCCCAGTGTCTGCAGAGGTCACATATCAGTCTGTGATGTTAAAATAGTTTGTGAGGTCTGTGGCCAATTTTTCAATTGGGAAAGATCAAAGTATTCACACATATGTGATGAGACTTTTTGTAAATAATGCAGGACCCATCGACCTTTTGGTCATTTCGGTTATATGAACAAAGCCCTATCCAAGCCGTCATTGGAAAAGAGAGATTTCATGTTCGTATTCTTTTATTTTTAATGCTAACAAGAAACGCTTCTTCAAGGTGCGGCATGAATCTAACCTCTGTGTCGTGCAGACGTATTGCAAAGCCTGCCTTGATATCGATGTAAATGGCCATAATTGCACCGAATGTGGGGGCAATAGGACTCGGATATGCAAAATTGATGCAACAATGGCCCAATTTTTCGGATTTCTAAAGCCAATTAAATCAACAAAATTTAACCACATCACACTTGTAGCCCATAATGACAGGATGTGATGAAAATTTTATTTTTAAATATTTGATGGAGATAAAAAAAATTGACTCCAACACTCTTAATGAAAGGTGGGAAAATCATATCCATGCGTTACTGCCAGCTCCACTTTATGATTCAATGACCTTTCTCCCGATATTGTTATCCAAAATGGCCAAAATATTCGGCTTGTATGAGTCTTGGGCCAAGGGATATTTCGAGCATTTTTTCAATTTAAAAGAATACTTGGTATAATGGGATCCCTTGCCGCCAAAGAAGGACTACGGCATCGGTGGGATGTCAATTGAGGGAAAGGAGCAATTTGAAAAGTGGTATGACGTGCTGGTAAAAGAAAATTATCCCTTTGTTATTAACCGCGAGTTGTAACTGTATTGCCTGAAAGATGTAGAGATCCTACGGAAGACCTGCCTAAGGCTTAGAGACATGTTAGTGAAAATATCAAATGTGGATCCTTTCAGAGAGGCATGTATGGTCGCAGGAGTGGCATGTTGGTTTACTGCCAAAGCCATCCTAAGGAGAATACCATCGGTACCATCCCTAACGGTGGCTACTGGTGTGCAGACAAACAGTCGCACGTCACCGTACAATGGCTCTGCTGGGAGGCCCATCAACACCGTGTCTCTATCCTTTATGCAGGAAACGACCGTGAGGAATATATATTAGGGTGACGTGTATAAGGCGTTGTTAAAGCTGGAGATACCAATACTGTCTTTCAGTTCTGGGGATATTATTGGCATGGGTGCCTTCTCTGTTATCCTGACAGGACCACCCCTATCAAGAACAGGCACTACAAGACCAAGGAAACGCGCTATGAAGCGCCCATGGCTTGCTCGGAAAGATTTAAGAATGCCAGCTACAAAGTCGTAGATATGTGGGAGTGTATGTTTAATGCAATGAAACGCACATACTGTACCGTGGAGAGACTAACCCGGCACAAACTACATATCTTACTCACCCTATTCAACGGACCGGCTGGATTCTCGTACAACGACAATGATCACGCCACATCAACAACACGTCAACAAACATCGAACTCTGTGTGAGAAAGTGACAGTTAACGCGCTCTAGTGCTCTTGTGAACTGATACATCTATCAAAAGCGCTCATGCGCGAAAAGACTGTTAGAAGAAAGGCTCTCTGTCTCCCGCGGCCCGAAGTGACTCCCGCCCCC
>CABFVZ010002266.1:2084-32408 GCA_902151445.1 Timema monikensis | reverse complement strand
AATTCCTGGTTGTTATTACAATCTTGCGGGATTTAGTAAATATTGGTTGGTATTTAAGGTTATCTCTCATACAAAATTAATGCTCCTTTTTTATGCTCTCAGTCTAGTAGGACATTTTTGCATATTAGTTTGGTTATAAACGGCAAGTGATAAATTTCAATTATCTTATACCCCTATGTTTCTTTACATGTGGTTTAATGAGGTGTATAGATAAATCTATCAAAAATAAGAACCTAAGAATATGTTAATGGTTTCAGGCGTTAGCGACCTAACTGTTGTAAACTGGGTTTTGGGAAATATATCTAACATTGTAATCTTTTGCGATAGCTAGCGTGAGGTTAAATTGGCCTATTGTTGACATTGTAATAATGTATAGACGGGGATGCTGGTCGTTTACTATTCCTCGTTTAGCCTGGTCTTAGACATTGTTATGTTAGTTGAATAGGAGAAGTGATGAGTCTCCCATATTTATTAGAGTATGTTTAATATATGGTTCCATGTAATTTACCACTTCAATAAATTAGCCGTTGGGCAATGTTTGTTACCTGCACTTCGTTCTTGTTTATACATAATTTTATTTACTGAATCTTCCCATGGGCATAGTTGATATTTTTCAGGTGAGACAGGGAATAATTGGGCTTGTAGTGAATATCCAAATAAAACCCCTTGTGGTTATTCTTCATATTTGTAATAATGGCGACTGGGTGTTGTGGTGCTTAGTTAGGGATCTTGATGGTACTGCTAACAGACTGTACCCACACACCCGGTATGCTTGAATACAAGGACTTCAAACAAATTGTAGTCCAGAACGAGGTGTACAGCAATGAGCCTGTCTGTCCCAGGGACGAATTCTTGGGCGGGCGTACAAGTTATATCAATTTTATGCACTAATCAGACCTTTCTTGTAGGAGAGAAGGTCAAGTACTTGGATGGGTAATGATTGTATCCTTACGTTTGCTAGTACAAACACTATCCAATCAGCCACCCCAAAACACACTTGGAGCCAAATTGTCTGCAAATATTATATGTATAAGGCATAGCCAAGGTTACCGTGATCCCTTCATGGATTTATCCATACCCGTATTGCCTACATGGATGCACGACAAGTTAATGTTCATCTTGTGCAGGGAATGCATGGAAGAGAAAAACCAAGGCGCATGTCAGCAATTTGACAGTAAAGATCACTGGTTTACAGGCATCTGGGCGATTGACGATAACGGGAAAGCCGTTCATAAAGGCTACACCGTTGAATCAGTACACGAAGTGTGGGAGTACAATGTATCTATTTACGTTCATCAGACTCGTTCTGTCGGTTTGTTTCACGGGCACATTCATACTTTTTTTAATTTAAAAAGAAGCCAGTGGACGGCCAGAGTGGTGTACCTCATAAGATGATAAGTTAGCTTATATTCAAAATTGTGAGGAAAGGGAAGTGGTAGAACTCTATTTCGGCTCTATTTTTGTAAAAATCCTGGTCCCGCACACTGGCTAGATTATTTTGAAATTCCTTATGGGTAATGTTTGGGTAAATACCTGATTTACCACACGTAGTCGTTGTCAACGACTATCAGGGCATCCACAAATAACTGATGGATCCGTGCATAACCGTGGACAGTGTCATTGATGTAAATGATGAAGTAATGTTTTTCAATTACAAGAATGCATGGGACACATTGTGCCCTAACCCTAACATGAGTGGCATGCTACACGACTGCTATGGCTAGGTTGCACTTATACAGCATATTTGAAAACTTGGGAGACCACATTTTGTACCATGATACAGATAGCATTCTATTCAGGGAACGCCCCAGCGATTGGAATCCACCAACAGGAGACTTTTTGGGTGACCTCACTGACGAACCTCAATATTACGGTCCGGGAATCTATATTGGTGCCTTTGTATTTGGTGGCCCCTAGAATTACGCGTACCAAGTTTGTGTAGGTGGTGATCCTGTCAAAACAAAAACGTTGTGCAATGTTCATGGGAGCACCATTAGCAATGGCAACTGGAACGATGTTTATATTGACGTTTTGAAAGTGATGGCCACTGAACAAGCTGCAAAGAGATACATACAGAAACGCACAAACTTGTAAGAAAAATCTTGTGACTGTATATACCGTTTTGCAGAATAAATTCTACCGGCCCGTGTACATCAATTGACAGATAACTATTGATTTTAATACGTTACCGTTTGGGTATCAGAATCCTTGTAAACGTACTCGCCACGACTATAAGGTGATCATTTAGCCGGGCTGAATAGTCATATTTCTTTTCTTTCATTCTAGACAGTTCCACTGACATGCAAATTTTCAAATATTTGATATTATTACATATTTTTCTCTCCATGAATACACTCATACTTTTTATTGATTTATTTTATGAACCCGGGATACTTTTTTATATCTTTTAATCCACCAGTACAATCCTTCAACTGCCTGATTATGTCTAGTCAAATAGAATTAGCTGTGTTTATATATATTTATTCTAGTCAAATTTGTTGGGTATATATAAATATATTCAAATATTATTTAAACGGAATTTTGTAAATTATCATATATATTTAGTACCGAGACCACTATTCTCGCTATGAGCTCAATAAATTTATTATTATTCCCTCTTCACCTAAACATCTATAATATACTTCAAGTTGTAATACATATTCTATAACTAACTTTTTTATGTAAATAAATATTCTAAGTAAATTTTTCGTGGTGTGAGCTATGTTCTAAAACTTTTATTTGTGTAAATAAATATTCCAATTGTACATTTTCTGGTGTGAGTTAGGTTTGTAATAAAATATTATAAAACTTTTATTTGTGTAGATAAATATACCAAGTATAAGTACTTTTCATGGTGTATGCTATATTTGTAAAAAAAAAATTTTAAACTTTTATTTGTATAAATAAATGTTCCAAGTAAACATTTCGTGGTGTGAGCTAAATTTGTAAATAAATTCTAAAACTTTATTATTGTAAATACATATTCCCAGTATACTTTTCTTGGTGCAAGCTATATTTGTAGAAAATATTCTTAAACTTTTATTTGTGTAAATAAATAAATAAATAAATAAATTTCAAGTATACTTTTCGTGGTGTGAGATATATTTGTAAAACTTTTATTTGTGTAAATAAATATTATAAAACTGTTATGTTTGTGCTTTAACCTCTACACCCAAACACCTCCTCTCCTATCCTATAATTATAAGTTAATTTAGCTTAGAAGTTAAGTCTCAAACATTATGGATAAAACAATTGTTTCTTAAATAGTTAAATCCATTTACTTTCTTCTTTGGTAGCAATCTAACGTCACAACAATTACAATTTATAGATGAAAAAATGAGTATGTGTGTGTGCGTGTGTGTGACATCTTAGACTAAACCACTATTAGTTAAAATTATAAGCCATTATTTAAGCAGGGATGGTTGAAATGATAATATTAATAGTATACTTGTTTCTCCTTTCTAATTATATCCTTCAGCTTAGATACATATTTATTACTATAAATATATTAACTACACAAGTGTAATCAATAAAGTTTAACGTTTACCATTCTGTGCTATTTAATATTTCATTCCGGCAATGTGTCCAGGTGTATATTGCCTTCTCCATTCTGTCTTTGATTCTCCAAGGATTTCCAACCAACAAACTTTTACTACCAAAACTTTACTAATCTTTATATTGTGGCCGTTTTTGTAACATTCAATAATGTATGGAATTGAACTATGGAAAGTCAAAGTTATATAGCCAGTCATAGTAACTTTGAAGAAACAAATAAATTATCTTTTATAACTAAAATATGTCTAATGGATAAGATTTTATCAAATATCTTTTTATTTTCTCCATCCGGAAATAATATAAACAATTTTAAATAAGGATTGGGACCCTTAAATTATATGTTTTTTTAAACTCAGCGTCTTAAAAATAGAGTAAAAATCTGTTAGATTAGATTTATTATTTGTACTACATATGTATAATATAATAATTAATCATTAAAAAACTCATAATTAGCTAATTCACAGTAATAATGCTTCTGAAAAGAGTGGGACCTGCTTTATGTTACCATGTAAAACATATCAATGTGGGTAGCTCTGCTGCCAAAATAATATTTGGCGTGGTTTAACAGCACAAAAAAAAGCCAACTTATTAATGAGATCAAACATAATTAATTAGCTAAGTATGTAATGAATAATTGATTTTATTATAAAGGGATCAAAAAAGTAAAATTAATTTAGTTGATAAAACTATTTGGTTATCGCTAAAAGACATAACCCCTCCTCCATCACTCCTTCCCTGATGGCAAGAAATAATTTAAGAACTTAAGGCTTTCTTTAAATCCGGCCTTGGGCATAGTTAGGCAAACTATTTTGCAGTCGTGTGTTGAGGTATAGCATACCACGCGGGCTGAGCCAATAAGTTGCTACCTTACAATTCGATGGAGTGTACGTGTTATCACAAAATATTGAAAAATTCATAACTACCAATTTTATTTACTAGATGCCACAGAATGAAAGTGATTAAGTAATGAATATAAGTTTGGTTTATCATAATAATTTAAATGCGTTTGTGTACGTGTGTGTGTTAACTTGCCACCTTACCTTAAACCAAATTAATTAATTTATAAACGCTATATAAACAGTGAAACTGTTTTCAATAACAATAATAATATAATGGTTTATCCTTTCTACTTATTAATATGTTAATATATTTATATTATACAATCAATCAGGTATTTTTGATGACATTATATTAACTCATATGTGTATTCAATAAAAAATAGCATTTACCAGTCTGCGCTATTTTATATATCATCCCGGCAAAGTTCTCACGTGTCTATTGCTAGCTCTTCCCTATCTTTAAATATCCAAGGATTTCCAAACAGCATATTCTAAGGATTTTTAAAAAATAATAACATTTGCTTACTAGTTTTTTTTATTGACAATCAGCAATTAATTAATTTAAACATTCACAGCGTGAAACAACAGGGTTTTTTCAAGCAGCAATATTATTATTATTATTATTTAGGTCTTTTTACCACTATAGGAAATTATTATTATTATTATTATTATTATTAGCACCGCGTCTTACTACCCGTTCGGGTTATACGCACTTACGCTAATGTGTAATGGTAGGGTGATTGTGAGATGAAATGGAGGACCTACAGTTTAACGTGGAATCCGAACCACGGTGGCAACCTGGCATTCCACACATTCACAAGATGTCTTGTCAGAGGTGAAGGAAGGGTTTGGAAATCAGATAAATCTGTGCCGGGACCGAGGATCGAACCCTGGCCGCCAGCACAGAAGTCTGACACCTTACCCCTAGACCACCAGGTCACCGTTATAGGAAATTAAATTTGGAGGTTAGAGTGCAACATGAATTATATAATTGTGACAGCAACAAAACATTATAAACACTCTCTTACCTAATTAAAAAACAGGAGATAATATAATATAATCTTTTCTACCATCTAGAAAATGAGTAGGGATCACCTCCAAAATAGTTAAGGACAAGCTGAGAGGTGCAATAACGCCCATTGACAATGTTTCCTAAGTCTTTGCTTGGAATTCTTACTCTTCCCACACCATACAGCACAATAACGTTCGGTCGATTGCCGGCCTCTTCCGCTAGCACAGCGTTATAACTTTTATTTTTCTCAAGTTCGTTTAAGCACTTAACACGATTGTATTCCTCTTTCTCAATCTGCTCTAATGAACTGCACAATACCTCCTAGTCCTAACAGGGCTCATGTTGAACCTCTGGATCAGGGTTTGGAGGAGTTGGTTGACAGTGATGTTTGTGTCGAATAAAGTTGGAGAGCTTTGATCAGGACCCCTCACAAATGCTTCATTTAAATGACATAATGGCAACTATAGATGCAGAGAAAGAAAGGATTTAAATAAATATCCCTGGGAGAAAAAAACCCTCTTGCTCATACGGCAACACCCTCTTCTCATAAACTGAGTTATCTTATACATTTTACCCTCTCACATAGTAAACGTCTTTCAAAATGTCAAAAATATGTCACTGTAAGCTCCAATGACATCAGCAGTGTTTCTGAAAGTAATAAAGTAATGGAATAGTGCTACGGCAACATGAGCGAGCCTGGTTTTATTAATTCACTTCTAAACGTCACACTTTGTCCTCCAAGATATGTCATAGAGCGTGGTCAAGATTTAAATCACTTACAATCTAAATACTAGGCAAAATTTGTAGGAAGACGTACCGTAACTGCCCAAATTTATGTTGTAGCCATCGGGCATCTCCCCCATAATTTTAACATTTGAATATGTTTTGTACATAGTTAAATCCTCGAGATTTATGAGTTCTTAGGACTTTACCTCCTCCTCCGTTGGCGGTGGGCACGTGGGTGACTCTTTCTGTGAGTACTTTTAGTGATTCTGATGTCTGATAGGCAGAATACTTTGGCGATGGGTACTCAAATGACTCTGGTGGCAGGTACGCTGGTGATTTTGGGGGTGGGGGCGGTGGCTTCGGCATCATGAAGGGTTGTGGCGTGTGCTGTGGAGCTCAGAAGGGTGGTGGAGGCCTGGGCAATACGGCCGCAACGTACTCTTTGCGGAAATTGTACACAGCACATGTCATATCACACAGGTAAGACTCCTCGATTCTCTTGTAGGATAGTACTTCAGTCGCTCTTATCGTGTGACAGGTATAGTAGCAGAACTTGATGTAGCTTCACTCCTGTGGCACACCTTTGTCGTGGTTCACTACTTTGTAAATTACATGTCTATCGCTCCCAGCCACACTGTGAATATGTTCTGCTGTCATATAGGCATGCCCCGCAATCGTATACCCATAAACATTAAATCGATATAGATGGTTCTAAGCATGGTGAGCGTACCTGACAGTTAAACATGCTCGATGGCTTGCAGGGTCCTTAACTTGCCCACTGTCTCTATACCGGTGCAATATTATATTACACCTCATTAACTTGTGCACTTGTATTAAGTGTTCAGATGCTCGATATTGATGTGGTCGATAGCTGATTGACTATTCTTCCCATCTCTTAAACACATTCAAAGTTCACAATGGTAGATGAACCTGGTTTTACTCTGGCGCAGGTAAATGCCAGTTTTTCGTTACTAAGCTTGCACACGTCTGCATCTGTTAGAGTACCAAAACGACAGGGTGAAAATACACAAAACTCGCCATATAGATAGGCTATTAGGTGTCTCCGGAACTTTGTATTGACCGCTTTTAATTTATCCACCGTATACTTTTGATCGACGGTTAGATCACACAATTTTAAGGTCTGCACAGCGTCAACAATATTTACCAGCTGCTGTAACTTGTCCATCTTGATCCGCTCTACAAACGCTTATAAATAGACGGCCAAGCTGGGCCTTCTATATATCCATCCCCCTCCCTCCCTCGATTGACGTCACATGGTATTGCGGTGGTACAAGATGAACAAGATAAATGACCTCACGGTTATAAAACGTGATATCTTCCTTTTTATACTTCTCTTGTTGAGCCGCCAAATTAGCGTCAAATACGAGTCATCTGGGAAAGCCCATTGCTGAAGAGGTTTGCGACATTACCCATTCCTGTCTCCCCACGTCAAGCCAGAAAACTACCACCACAAGGTTTCCCGTGATTATTCTTTAATTGACTTGTCAAACCGCCATTTTGACGATGGTGAGCGATTGATTTATGTTAAACTGCGTAGATTTACTGTTACTCGTAACTTGTGTTCTTGCATCTACCGAGTGATGATGTACTCTCAAGAATCCGCCAGTTGAGGGTAGGGTTTTCCCGAACCAAATGCTGGTATATATTCAACCTTGTCTAATTATATCAAGCGTATTATCTGGTCAGCCAGCTTTAACTTATTTTTGACCTCACCTTAATTTTTGCTCTAGAAATAAAGGGATTTAGTAAACATCTGCGAAATATATGGAGGTTCGAATCCCTATGGGCACCTCGTATAAATGTCAGACTAATCTAATTTTGGTGGGAGAGGTTGATATCGAATCCCTGCCAGTTAAACTGTTGGTATTTCTTCCTCCAGCTTAAAAATGCTAGACCATTTTCTTAATCATTCCTACCACATTATATTAATTTATATGTACAGACTTTTAGCTCAAAAAGGGTGCGTGTAGCTCATATAGTTTTGGCCGGGGAGATAATGGGTTAGAATCTCGCTTGGATGAACTGGGGTGGTTTTCTACTCTCCCTCACTACGCGTAAACTCTGGAAAATGTCTACCTTACTCCTCCACTAATAATGGACCATGTTGGTATGGCGGATACCTGCATCCATGCATGTCGACCGACAATACCAAACAGCCAATTTTAGTAGACTTTTGTGGGAGGATAGCGGCCCCTTAATGAGGCTTCCGAGGCCCCTGATTGTGCATAATCCAAGCTGTGTAGATGCTATACAGTTTAGACATCACTGAGAAAACCCATTATGACATGGATGAGGGAATGGGTGGTGAGGGGTTGAGAAATAATTTAAGGTCGTGATCGATTCCTGTCTCGACTTGTTTTGTCGTGCCATCTAACTGGTGCCAGGGTTGCAATGAAGTCACCAGGAAGACCCATTACTACATAAATGGGGAAGGAGGTGTGAAGGGGTTGCGACATAATTCAAGGTCGTTATCTTTTGCTGTCTAGACTTGTTTTGTAGAGCCTTCGAACTGGCGCCAGGATTGCGATGACGTCACCAGGAAAACCCATTTCTACATAAATGGGAGAGGGTCGTGACACCAAAATAGATTCAGAGTCTTGCGGTAAGGAACCATTGTTCACCCACACTACGCTAAATGGTCGTCGGGGGAGGTTCGTGCTTCATGTTCCTGCCCTCAGTAGCGATGCCGACATTTTATGGGATGTCGTGAGAGGAGAGCCCGACAACGTGGACTTCACGTTCCTCCTATCAATAAATAAATGAAAAAACTCCCCCCTATAAACCTCAACGCGAGTCCCAATCCTACCCAGACATACTATCCAATTCGCATACGTAAAAAACCAATGCACACACATACAAAACTAATGGGACAGAAACCAACAAGTTTTGACAGGAACTAACAAGTTTGGACAAGAATTAACCAACACCCTACAAAACAACCCAATGACACACTATGACGTCATACAACCCGATTGCGACACATTATTTTGTAATAATACTCTCTACAGATCGGGGTCAAAGGTTAAAGGTCAAATATCAAAGTTAGAATGGGGTGAGTTGACATCCTAGATACTCATGGTCTAAGGTATCCCTCTCACAATAGACTAAACTGCGGATGACAGGGAAATTGGGGTTTAAATTTCGGTTGGGTGTACTAGGGTGATTTTTCTTAAAATGGGTTTTGACTTCACTTCCATTCAAATGCGGATAAACTTACTCTAAAATCAATCTTTGTCATCCCCAATTCATTATCTTAATTTGTATGTATGCGTATAATCTTAATAGGTAGTAATCTGTGGTGCTTAAAATGTAATAATAATAATAAAAACACAGGCCCGTGATGAAAAATATACAAAGGAATTGATAGCTTAACTTTATGTATTTTTTGGTGCTGAGTTAAAAGAAATTTTAAAAAATAATTTCACGTCACGTTTTCTTGAAAAATTCCATTTTATTGGATTTTTATGAAAATTTACCATAAAAACTATTTTGGCGTTAAATTTCTTCCCTCCCTGCCTGACCATCATTCTACCGAGGTGAAACCTACAGAATACCTCTCTGTGACACCACCCTGTCGCCGTCCTTCCCTCACCGTCACAACCTCTCTCTACCAATAGCGTCGCGCAAATCTTTATCTCAATTCTCTATCTTGATTCGCTGACCATGCAGGAACGCTCGCTAAGCGAGCGTAATCGCCAGTCACCTTCTATTTTTTCGATCTTTATCTGGATTGATCCTGAACGTGTTATCTTTCTTAACACTGAATTCTCTCGACTTTTCTGGAGTCATCAGAAAATATATAAAAGAGATGTCCTCACGAGGAACTCAGTTTATCTCTCTTTAACCCAGAAGATCGTGTACTTACCGTGTTCGTAGTAAGATAAAAGACGTGGAAATTTTTAAGTTAGTCTCAATTTTTCTCTTATGCGTAGTGTTGTGCGTGCACTGATACAGTGACAAGTGGAAACTTCATCAAAGAAACAATTTTAACGGTTGCTTTTCTCTGTGAGTTTCATGAAACAAGGCTTTGAGTTCAAGATGTTGTGAAAATTTGCCAGATGACTTTTGTTACATATGCAGTGAATATAGTGTTATTAAAAATCACATGAGGAGCATTACAAACTATGTAAGACAACTTTATCTTGGGTATTTTGGCATGAAATTCGGAGACCAGGACAAATCGTGGGCTCCTCATAAAGTTTGTGTGCAGTGTCTCAATGATCTACGCTTATGGCTCAAAGGAAAGAAGACTAGTTTATTATTTGGAATTCCTATGACATGGAGGGAGTTGAAAAATCCCTCTGATGATTGTTACTTTTGTTCCTGCCATGTCCATGGGTATAACAGCAAAAATCAAAATCGAATCTCTTATCCTGATAACATTTTATCGGCCATACATCCCGTTCCTCATGGACCTGATGAGCCAGTGCCTTTGCCTTCAACTGATTTGCCAGTCATCTCTTCAGAGTCTTCAGACTTGAAACATCTAGAAGTTCAAGGCTCCGATACCGAATATAAGCCATTTGGAGGCGATTAACCTCAGCCCTTCTCTAAAGTTGAGCTTAATGATCTGACTAGAGATCTAGCCTTTTCAAAAGAGGCAGCTGAATTGTTGGGCTACAGTTTGAAAGAAAAAACTTATTGGACAAAGGAACCTCTTTTTATTGGTACAGGAATCGAGAAAAGGAATTTATAAGTACTTTTAGGAAGAAGAGAACCTGGTTTATTGTTTTGATGTTCCCGAATTGATGAGCATATTTAATATCACATACGATAAAGATGAATGTAGGCTGTTAATAGATTCATCAAAAAGGAGCCTTAAAGCTGTCCTTCTTCATCATGGAAGCCAGTATGCATCTGTGCCAGTTGGACACTCGGGGCATTTAAACGAACTCTATGAAAACCTAGCTCTCGTCCTCAACAAAATAAAATATGCCAACCACGGTCGGACCATTTGTGGTGATTTGAAAGTTATCATCATGCTTCTTGGTCAACAAGGTGAATATACAAACTTCCCATGTTTAATTTGTGAGTGGGACAGCCGTGATAAGACTCAAAATTAGGTCAAAAAAGAATGGCCGAAAAGACCAAATCTTGAACCAGGCACCAAGAATGGGATTAAAAACAGCTTAGTTGATCAAAAAAAAGTATTGTTACCCCCTCTGCATATAATATTAGGTGCAATGAAGCAGTTTGTCAAGGCTATTCCAAAAGATGGCGATTGTTTTAAATACCTGCGCAAAAAGTTTCCAGGTTTATCCGAAGTCAAGTTGAAAGAGGGAATCTTTGTTGGTCCAGATATCTGCAAGCTTATGAAGGATAAATAATTTGAGACTATCATGACAACAAAGGAAAAAGAAGCTTGGATTACCTTCAAAGATGTCATCAGTAAATTTCTGGGTAATTACAAGGATCCTGACTATAAAGAAATTGTTATGTATATGCTGGACCAACTCCAAGCCTTTGGTTGCTCCATGAGTGTCAAAATACATTTCCTTCACTCACATGTGGTTTTTCCTCGAAAAATTAAGATCAGTCAGCAAATAACATGGTGAAACGTTCCACCAAGACATTAAAGATATGGAGCGCAAATATCAAGGTAGATGGCACAAGAACGTGCTCGCTGACTACTGTTGGATGTTAACACGAGATAGGCCTGAGGTTGAACATTAAAAAGGAACTTCAAAAATAAGTTTCAAAGGAAAAAGAGTACGTAATTAAATAGAACTTAGTTTTGTTTTGTTTTTTGCTCACTTTAAAATTTGTTTCAAACACTCATATAAACATACATGATATTTGCTCCCCTTGGTCAATCGTTTATTTTATGTAAGTTACCTTAATAAAAACAAATTAAAATAGCATGTTGGTGATTTTCTTTAAAACTGCACCATAATTTGGTGTAAAAAGTTTAAACTCAAAGGAACATTTTGTTTTTATCTTGACTAGAGGTGGCTCGTGCGATCTGGCAACAGTGGTTTTAATTCATTTAAACCAATAAATATTAATCGATTGCTGAAAAATCAATTTGCCTCACCAAGAATCGATAATTTTACATATATTTAATTGATAAAAACCATTGTTGCCAGATAGTACATGCAAAACTGTTCGAGAGAATTCCTTTTCAAATAGGATTTTAGCAAAAATATCGATATCAATTTTACAAAAAATCCCTACGTGATGGGAATAAATGGAGGTCATTTTCAAAATCAGCATACCAAATAACATAAAACTCAGCAAAAACTTTTCTTGTATTTTTCAAAAACTTCAATTTGGCAGGCTTGTGTAATCAGAGTGAGGCACGCCAGTATATAACGCTGGCGTTGAGATACCACTGTGTTATCTGAGTCAACATTTAAAGACAAGTCCGAATACATCAAAACAAACCTACTACTGTTAGTCCAGGAGCTATATTATGTAACGTGTGCACTTAAATGTGCCCTAAATTTGATCATAGTAATAATTGAAGAGTGGAAAAGATAAAGAATCTAAATGCCATTAAAAAAATTGAGATCTATACATCTGAACGAGGTATGTACCAGCGCAATTGCCGTGCTAAAGGAGCCAAGTTCCTAGCTCATCAAGGATAGTTGTGGTCAGCGTAAAAAATGGCATTGGGTTTATTTGTTGGCCTATAGGAAATCATGGCGAAACTTTGTGCCCTACGTGAATTAAAAACAATCAATAGGTTTCATAAACACGTGTGCGTGGCTGTGTATTGTTTTGGGTATAGTTTAGTGATTGTTTTGATAATGGATGATAATAGTGTTGCATTTGGAATGAGTGACAGTAATAAACGTTCTTTTAAAAAGGAACAATATAGAATGAGAGTATGAGGTTCAGTGGGGAAGCATACATGACCAGCAAAAGGAAACATATACTAGCTAATAATCCACCACATCTGAGGTAAGTTTAAGACTTTTCTGTAGTTTTAGATAAATTTTGTATGTGATTCAATAAAAACATGCTAATTTAAATCAAGCCTTATAACAATTTATCTAGACAGAATAATAAATCAAAATTGTAATAAAATGACGTTTTTTGCAACAAAACCAATAAAAAAAAATAATGTATGAATTTTATTTACCCTTGTATTTCCTACGTGTATAATTAAAATACATAATATGTATTTTTCTTTTGAATCACATTATTTTTTAAATTTAGTACCAAAGACAAAACTATAAGCCCAAAAACCCGCCTCGGTGGCGTAGTTAGCCAACGTGCTGGTTTCATGTTGAGCTAGACTGCCGATAATCAGGGAGATCGAGGTTCGAATATTAGGGTGGTTCTTCAAAATGGTTTTCCATTCTCTCTTCATACAAATGTGGGTTCATAATCAAGCCTTGTGAGTGATGCATGCTCTTTAGCAGTATATAGCTAGGTATTACTACGGGTTTGTTTCTCTGGCTTTGTTTTAGGTGCAGTGTAAGTGTAGTTATGACTGAAAAGAGATTCTCTAGGATCCCAGTAACATAAAGGAATTTTGTTTAATACCTTCAATCATTTGGATATGAACAAGCAAGGTACATATCTGATAGGATTGGTATAGCTGCTTTTAGTTCAGCAAAAACAACAAAAATGGCTCCTACACAGAACCAAGTGAAAGTTGCAGGCACATTACAATAAGCTTCAGGATTCCTGATGGTAAAGGCAGCCACAAATGGGTTTGTAAGAAAATCTTCATGCATATTTTTAGGATCAAGTCATCAAAAAGATAGGAGGTACTGTCAAGAAAATGAAAGAAGTAAATACCGTTTTCAAAGATATGAGGGGAGGAATGAAAAATCTTCAAATTTAATTGTTCGACAGGAGGCAGGTCAGGAATTACATCAGGTCAATACCAACTGAACCAAGCGACTATGGCCGCAATAAACCTAACAAAGAGTACCTAAGCTGTGACCTGAATATCAATCGATTGTACAGAACTTTTAGGAACAAACATCCTTAAAGTTGTGTAACGTATAATATCTACAGGAAAGTATTCCTAAAAGACTTCCCTCTGTTATCATTTCGGAGAACCAGAGTTGACACATGCAAAACTTGTGATCAATTTAACAGTTTTACCAAGATCACTGACAAACATATTTCTAAATTTGCCAAACGAGACCAAGAATTACATAATAGCAAGACAGAGAAAGTCTTTGTTGAAATGAGGAATGATGCTGTCGCTAGCACGTTACCTAATAGTAGCACATGCACAATAAACATTGACTTACAAAAGGTATTTCAACTGATTAATATTACACATACGAATATATATCATTCCAGGCAATTAAGTGTGTATAATTTTGGAATACACATTTATGATAGATCTGACTGTGTTATGTGTGTGTGGCACGAGGGCCAATATTTTCGTGGAGGAAATCAGATGGCGTCTTGTGTTCTACATGCTCTTAACAGTAAGGGAATGACTAATAATAAGAAGTTGTGTTTGTGGAGTGATAACTGCTGTGGATAGATAAAAAAAGAATGATATTGTTTTTGTATATGTATTTGTTTGCTATGGGACAGTTTGAACAGATAGACCACCAATTTTTAATGGTTGGACACAGCTTTTCTGCTGCTGACCATGATTTTACTCTTATAAAAAGAGGTGGAGAGTAGTTAAAGAAGGCCAGGTGATAGGCCATGTTGAAAAGGCCATCCAAGAAGCTCGACCTACAAGACCATTCGTTGTTATGCGTATGGAAAAAAGGTTTGTTGATTTTGAAGTAGCAGCTGCAGCCACCACCAACACCAAAATACTGCAAATATCCAAAGCTTCATGGCTGTGCATTGGAAAGACCAAACCAGGAGTTATTCAAGTGAAAGTGTTTGTGTTTCCATAATCAGAATTTTTGCTTTGCTGTTACATAAACACTTAGTTTTTATGTGTTATCATGATTATTTTACTATTGAGATCTTGTATCGAGGTCTTTTAATATGCACAGAGTGTTGAATTAATAATAAACGGCCTGAAAAGCAATATATTTACCTTCTCAGCATGTTTGAATATGACACTGTTTCATAAACATAGCTTTTTTGGATGGTAAATGACAACCTCGACTTAGCTCTTTTCTAAATTACCTAAATATAATATTTTTTCCTCCATCTAACATTCAAGTAATGCCATTAATATACTATATATCATTGTAGATTAGTCTAAGGTTCACTCACCAATTTTTATATAATGTTCTGTGTCATTTTACAAAAGTTAAAAGGTTTTTTTTTCATTAGCTTTTAAACATGGTTTTGGCACTCAAGTCCTTTAAATTTTCCACTCTTCAATTATGGTTGTGGACGGCACATCAGTATTCAACGTTAGTTTCAGAATATTAAATTATATTATTGGTTTTAATATCATTTAATATTTCTAAGAGCATAACTTACTTTTAAAACCTGAATTTTCAATTCCGGTTGTTAGTCTACTACTAAGACTACTGTTTGATTGCCAAGTCAGTATGGCAACAGAGTTTGTCGGCTACACATTCTTTGTCTTTTATTAGACGTTGGCATATATGTAACCGACCTCTGAGGTTGGGGCACCATGTAGGTGCGGTTACTTCATCCCAATGAGATGATGTTGAGATGAATATGATTATTATGTGGTGCCAACTTAATTAATTGACTAACTAACCAGACCATGGTGACCATAGGAACGGTTCTATTTCAGGAAAAATACCTATGGTAACATTGGGAATCGAGTCCAGGCCCTCTAGATTAGTAGTAGTTATGAGTGCTGATCACCAGACCAAGAGACCATCCTGCATAAGTAAAGGATGATATCTTAAATATAAGGCGAGAGATCTGGGGTACTGTATTATTTGAAAGTCAAAACTCGTCTGGGGTGAGGAAGGTAGAATCGAAAGAAAGTATTTCTACATTATTGTGTGGGAAGTGCTGGATACAGTAAAAAAAAAAAAATTAAAAAAATGGGTGTGTGTACTTATGTACGCGCGCGAGAAGTTATACTTCTTTGGCATTATTAAAAAATAGTTTTTAATTGCATGCAAATAATTAATTACAATAAAATGATAATATTTAGTATTAATTATGATAAATAATAATATTTTAACTTATATCAATAAATAATACATACGAATAGTTAACCTCAATTATATTGGAGCACTTGAAAAATTCTATAAGCACAATTTTTTTCACTAATATTTACGAATAGTAAATAATATTAATCAAAATATTCAATTTAAATCACTACTGAATATAATTTATTAGCACATATATAATTCTCACTTGTATGAAACTAAAACACGTGTTGTGAATGTAGAAATTAGAAACATGTGGATAAATATTATATATATGAAAACAGTGATCAGAGGCGACGAGCGTACCAACATGCGCGACTAACAGAGGTTCTATTTCTATTTTGTTGGTAGCTTTTTTTTTTCGAGACTTAGTGAGTGGTTTACCTTCAACCTGTTACTTTTGTGTTACAGTGATGCACGCGCATCTTAAAATTTCACTCTCATCATTTTTTCATAACGCGCCTAAAGAAGTATAACTTCAAAAAACATTTCAATATGACCTCTCCGTCACCAGCCGACCAGAAAAAATGAGGCTGATACCTTTGTCATCAAGTCCACCAAGTCAATTAAAAAAGTAAAATATAGTTGATAAAACCTGTTTATATGTCATAATTTAAAAAAAATTACATATGTACTGTTCGTTGCTTTGGATGTATCAGCATGTCTCCCAACCCATCTTTTCCTCCTGACCTTGTGCTCGAAACTCAAAAGGCACTCGTGGTGGAAGAGGGTGTTGGGTCCTTGAAGACATGGGTCAGTGAGAGCTGGCGCCAAGGGACGAAACGTCCGTCATGGTCTACAGAAAAACACCCTCTTCTCCGACATTTGAGAGAGAAATTTCATTTTTACACTTTGAAATCGGTTTGGGTACAAAAATCACATTTCTCAAACATAGCTCATATTGTTCAGTTAAGAAAGAGCTCGCATCGTGGCTCATTGGCTAGAGTGGTCGATAACAAATTTGGGGCAACTTGGTTTGATTCCAGGTGATATAAGCCAGGAGATTTAATATTTGTATACAGGTTCATTCTGCTATCCGATTGATGATTATATTGGTGCTATTAATTAGTGTATATTATTAAGGTGGGGGTTTAGGGTACGCAAGAAAAGGTAGGGGTTTTTACAATTTTTTGTAGCGAAACATTATTTTAGCCAAAATAAATTAAATATTTTTCCATGATTCAAATTGTTTTTGAATATTTTTATTTTAAAAAACGTTTTAAATGAAGGGAAAAACATATAATTGAATTTCACGACAGCCTTTACAAATATTCAAAAAGTGTTGATATCACCATGGGAACAAAATTAAACTCTATAATTCTATTGGAGAAATCTATTTTTTATTTTGTCCAAAAAAGTTTTGCTCCAAAAAGTGCAAAACCACTGCCCTTTTCTTGTGATCCATACATCACCATATAGGGCGTATTACATCTTAAGCTTGTTTGTAAGTGGTTTACTGAAATAGTTATAAAAGTTAGCAATGGCTTGGCTTGAGGCATTGGTGGAGTGAGCAGTCTTTGTTTAAAACACAGGTGGGCAACATACATTTTAATGTAGCTACAGGTGTGGCGAATGAGAAGTAAAATTCTCCACACCATCTAAAATTTGAGAAATATGGTTGGTCAATCGAACATTTGAAACGACACACAGTGTTTGAATAAGTTTATTCACAACATGTACATTTTGACTACTCAGTTACAACTGCCTCAAATGCAAATAATTAAAATCGCTCATATTGAATATTTAAGGCAATCTGATGCGGAATTTGACAATCTTTTTGTCTGAAGGCATAGATGAAACAAAGTGTTGGTAACAAGAGTTGGGGGGAATATGAGATGGTAATGTTGCATCAATGACTCGTCCGAAAATCAGAATGATTCCAATGACTTAGAGGAAATATCAAGTTACAACCAGTACATGCCGTCAGAGAGGCTTTTTATTTAGCACCCCCTCTTACTAACCGGTCGGGATGTACGCTTATGCACTAATTACGCTTATGGCTTTAGGGATTAGGAAGGTTATATTTATAGGAAGTATACCCACTTTTGCGAGGACGGAGAGTTGAAAACTATTTTGTAAAAACCACCCTCAGTACACCAGACCGAGATTCTAACCTCTATCTCAAATCTGCCACACTTTTATGACCAATTCGCCACTTGTGATGATTGGTGACTGGGTCGCTCATTGGTCAGGTTCCAGCTTGAATACATTCTTATGGGAGGTATGTAGAACAGAGTAGAGAGTGAGATTGGTCAAATGGGAGATCAAGTGCGAGAGAACATTTGACTCTTACAGCTTAAATAAGCTTTGCCTATTTTGGCAACACAGCACGTCACTGGTATTTAGTTTATCCTCTTATCTTTTCTGTTTACCTACACTTTATATCTATAGTAACTAACTGGATTTGATCATCTATTTTTTTTACCCTTTTAACCCTAAAAAAAACTACAAACATCTGAATACCGAGCACAAAAAAACTTATTTTTATCATAGTGGAATTCAAAGCAATGTTTATTAAACTATCAGTATGATAGTGCTATGTAATGTAATAAAGTCACTGATTTAGTTCAAATTAAAAACTACTAACTAACCTATTAAAGTGTACAATAATAATTATATACTTTAAAAGTATTAATACAAAATGTACAAGACAGCATAAATAATATTTGTTGTTTGATTATCAACCATCGCATTTCTTTTATATATGTATTATTTTTTAGGTATTTCACGTGTACTTTTTGAACATACTGATTATATTAGCACACGAGACATACCTTACATTATTATTAGCACCGCGTCTTACTACCCGTTCGGGTTATACGCCCATTAATGTGTAATGGTAGGGTTATTGTGAGATGTAATGGAGGACCTATAGTTTAACGTGGAATCCGAACCACGGTGGAGGCCTGGCATTCCACACATTCACAAAATGTGTTTAATACACGTCTTGTCAGAGATGAAGGAAGGGTTTGGCAATCAGACAAATCTGTGCTGGGACTGAGGATTGAACCCTGGATCCCCAGCACAGAAGTCTGATACTTAACCCCTAGACTGCCAGATCACCCACTTATCTTACAGATTTCTTCTACATGCCACAATCTACATGGAATGATGGCTTTACTTCTCCTCCAAAGTTGTGGTATCACTAAATAAAAATCCGTTGATACCAGCTAGGTTTGGCCCCACGAACAAAATTACTTTTTTTTAATAAAGTCACATAAAATTAGCTGTTTAAACCTATACATATCCCGTTCGAATTTAATAATTGTTTGTCCTGTATTTATTGATATATTTAAAGTGATCTTTGGAAATAACTAACTTTAACAGTACACGACCTGATACCTAACAAAACCTAGAACAGAACACACCCAGACTCAAACTTAGGATGTGTGCAGATACGTAACAACCCAGCTAAACTAAACAGAGTACGACAAAGCATGAAACGCAACCTCATAGGATGCATCGACAGTGTTGGTAACAAAATGTCTTGTGTTTTTGTTTGTTTTGTTAAACTTTGTCCTTTTTAATTGCACTAATTATTCTGTTGTATTGCTTAGTGATTGAAAATAAAGCCCCTCCTATCTCAGAAACTAAGCGTTTCAGCACCCATGTTTAAATTAGCTTTTCCTAATGTTTTGAGAATGGAAATACGCCTCTAGATTATTTGACACCAAATAAAATACACCCTGTATATATTATTTTAAATAAATTGCAATTTCGGTCACGTTTCTTAAGAAAAATGTTTTAAACAATGTTATAGTGCTTTTAATAAATATACACAATAAAATGTATCCAGTGTACGCCTCAGTTCAAATTGTATTCCTCTATGATTAAGAAAAGTTCATTTCTTTCCTAAAGCTGCTTCGGATCCACTGTGCCATGAGCTCAGAACACCGGGCCCTTCAGCCATTAATCTCAGTTTTCTAAACCGGAGATGAAACTTCTTTATTAAATTAGCGCCTCAATTGTCCTCACGAGGTGGAGTTTGACCCCGTTCCAGACCCACTACTTCATAGAAAGATTTTTGAAACAGAGGGGATCGAACCTAGGAGCTCTGCATCTATAGCCAGGAACACTGACCACTAGACCACAGATGCAATCACAATATTGATCATATCAAAATTAGTTTAATGAATTAAAGCAATTTATAAGAATACGTTTTATTTGCGAGTTAATTATTCTTTATATTTAAACTAGTCAACTTCAATTAACTGTGTTGTTTAGATTTATATAGATGTAATACTTGAGTAAATAAAATAATTATTTATTAAATAAGAAGTACGGAAGTGCAAGCTTGAGATTTTTTTAAACAAAATTACAATTTATAAAAGCATTTTACTCACCTTGATGGGCACACGGACAATAGCACCACTTTTCTCTTGCCTGGTCTGCTGGTGACGTGGAGGTTGGGATTCAAATCTTAGCCGGATGTAGTGAGGTAGCTTTATCTAAGTGGTTTCTAAGCCTCCCTACATGCATATGCAAATGTATTTCCTCTAAATTTTAACATATTCTTCGGAACTTCATTAGTTTAATTAAGTGGATATCTGGGACGGGTAGTAAATGTAGTTCTTGTGAATATAATAATATAAATATTTCCTTAACAATAATTTCAACATCTTAAACTATGATAAATATATTAATAATAAATGTATAGTAGACCAAATTAGCAAAATTACACTATTTTTTAATATAAAATTCTCTTTTTTTTCCAGGTTTTCCAGAAGGAAAAAACATACAGAAGTACAAAGGAATAAATTAACATTTTTCATAAAATTGACAAGTGAGAATCCATGTAATTGGTTTAAAAAAAAGGATAAGTTGATGCTGATAGAGAAATGTAAGCAGCCTCAACCCAAACAAATATTTCAGAGGGGCAGGAATAAAAATAGTCTGACACATTATCTCAGTCGGTAGTGTGTCTGTCTACCTAGTTAAGGGAGCTGGTTTCGATTCCCGGCATGGCTGAAAACTTTATCATTGGTGAAATGTGAGATTACCCTTTTACAGTGATGAATTAATGGCCGGGGATTGGATGTTGTTCCTGCCCTAGTAGTTAGATTATAAGGCATATGAAGCTACGACAGGACTATAAAGATGGTAGGGGAATATATATATATATATATATATCTTAAATAAAAAACTGACCCAGACTACAGGCTGAAATACGTAATAGATGTAAAAAAAAATCAAAATAATACAAATCGCTTTTTCTTATACCTTAAGACTGACTATTTAGATCTTGCAGCTATATGTGCCGAATTCACAAAAAGTCCAGTGTTTTTCTAGTTTTTTTTAGAAATTGACCGTGTTTTCCCTATTTTTTTAAAGACACAAAATATGTTTTAGGCTCGTGGCAACCATAGCAATATATATCTAAAAGCTATCAAAATTGACAACATATTTCAACAGACATATGCAAATTAATATCATGGCGTATGATTACTTGAAAATATATTTAGAGCTATTTTTGAAAGGTCAAGTAAGATTATTTCTATTTTGACCGAATTATATCGGCTTTGTTGTAAACTATGTTAGTTTGTAAGTAATATTCGACTAAAATACATGAACTTTGAAAAGTTCACACTTGTACCCGTTTTCCCCTAAAATGAGATCCTATTTCCCGGCTAATTGACAACATGTCTCTAACTTTACACTGCACGATGCCGGTCGTGAGGGGGCAGTTTTGCGGCTTGTTCTTTGAGGATCCCCAGACCCTTTTCTTGCTCTTTAAAAAGTCAAAAAATAAGGTTGGGTCATGTGCTTCTTCTTGTTTAAACGTATAGGTTCTCAGAACGTGTATTGATTACTAGGTCCTTTACATTGCCGAATATGTATATTCGGTTTTGGTAAAATGTTGAACCACTTTAGTGGTCAAAAGGTAAAAGATTCCACTCTCATAATAAACTTAAATGCCATTGATGGTGAGATAGGGGAACTAATCCTGGTCAGGTGTATTGAGAGGGATTTAGCTTAAATGGCTTCCCACACTGCCTCCTCCAAATTCTAAATTCCTAACCCCTAGTCCATCAGTGTGGACACTAATATAGGCCGAAAGGAAGACGCAATGTAAAAAAAATATCCTTTGATACGAATTCATGTGTGATGTTTCTATAATGTTTGTTTCACACACATAAGTTATTATTAGGATTCTGTAAACAAGAGTTTATTAGAACACATTAAAAAATCGTTAAAAATTATGTTTTTTACTAGGTGTTATTTTGTTGAATTTGGTTAACACGAGAACTTGGAAAAAACTTTAAAATTGGATGAGGTATTTTGTGTTTCCAAACTTAGGGTCAATATTTGATTAAATTATCTACCTAATCTGATATTGATCTTTATCATGTTTTATAATAATTTAGAATGTGTCTTCCCTATAAAACCCTAAAGTCTACTACAGAATTACATGTGTACTCATAGGGGTGTGCGGGATTCCCAAATTTCAGGATTCCCACAGGAACAAATATTTTCCGTTCCTGACCCGATTGTCGAGAAACATATTCTGTAATCTAGGAATTTTGTAAAAAGTTCGGGAATTGCTTTTTTTTCATATTTAATTTTCTTTTAAACTTGCTTTTCAAGTTTTCTTTATCATTTAAACCTATTCTAGATGTAAATTTAGATTTAATATGTGTTTCATAAATATTTATAATTTAAGTAGCCTAAGTTATAGCAAACGTATAAAAAATTGTTTAAATTTTCAACTTTATATATGTTTGTTAAAATTTCTTATATCAAAACCTATGTATTATATGTAGAATATTTAACACACTAAATATTGTTGGTGTTTTAACGTACGTAATATTAGCACATTTAGAAATAATTAGTCTTATATTTTTAATTCCCGTTCTCGTCTCGAAGTAAGGGATTCTGAAGTTTCCATTCCCGATCTCTACTCGAACCAAAAAAGTCGATCTTTCACAGTCCTATACTTATCATTATCATCGACTGTTTCCAATTTGTGGCTTTGTCCGTTTGGTAAAATGCCTCCATCTTAATCTAGCTTTCCACAATTGTTCCTCCTTTAATTACTTCAATTTTAATTGTCTTACTTGCACACTTTCTGTTATCTGTTCCTCCAATCGCTTTCTTGGCCTCCCTTGCGATCTTTTCCGTACATACTTCATTGCCTTAATCTTCTTTTATATCCTATCCTTCTGAATCCTCATTCCATGCTCATACCATCTCAAGTCTTGCTTCCAATACTATCTCTTGAACGCCACACTAATGCACAAATAAATTGCATTAACGTGGGATGTAAAGGGACACGAGTTAAAGTTAGTATTTTTACAGGTTTTATAACAGAAAAATGTGGCCAAAATAATTAAATATTGCCCCTGTAGATATAATATTTGCTTTGATTTTATACACATAGTAATATCAAAAGCGCTTGAGTATTCTCCCTGACAAAAGTGGTATTTGAATAAGATTTTTAAATAAAAGACCTAGCTAAATACCACAATGCTCATGTGAAATATTAAGGAAATGTGAAGAAAATTAAACTAAACGTATTTTATATAACAATACTTTTTTAAATTTTTTTAGCATATTTTTTTAAATAACAACTACAAAAACACTAACCTTAAGTTGGGAGAGTAAAGGACGTGTGAAAATTTAAGTGATTTTGAAGTTTTATAAGCTATAAGAAATAAAATATTTCTCCAGTAGAAATATAGAGTTTAATTTTCTTTGTATGATGACCACAACAGTTCTCAAAATGACAGATATTCAAAAATTTATATCTCCATGTCAAGAAAATTAAACTATATTTTTACTTGAGAAATATTTGATTTCTTTTGACCAACAAAATATTTTAATATAAAAACTGCAAAAACACTGACCCCATCCCATTCACTCCAACTTTAAAACTAAAACCTTTCCATCCCACCTTAAATAAGGAGACCTAAAACAAAAAGACAAAAAAATTAACTTTCTACTTTAGATTTGAAATTGACTCACATCATTTGCATGGTGTTAATAAATTCCAAATAATATTTTATATAATTTCGCTATGGTGGAAAAACAGAAAATCTCGCATCATGACATTTTTTTGTAATTGCGTCTCACTACCTGATTGGGCTGTACGGATATTAAATAATTATTCTGCTGTGCTAGGGATGAGAAAGGTTGAATTTAGAGGAATTGTATTTACATTTGCGTGAAAAAAAACATTAAGGGAGAACCACCCTCAGCACACCCAACTTAGATCAGAGCCCAAATCTCCCTGCATCGGTAGTTCAGTACTACACTAGAGTGACGTCTTAGACTGTGTGTCCACCGAAATGGGCTTCACATTGTATTTAATAGTTTGATATAAAAATAATCCTTGTTTTTATCGCCACACGCTATGTTCATTTGCTGTTTGCAATATCGTAGTAGTAAATATTATCAAAATAAGCACTGTTTATAAATAAAATGTATACACAACTTATACTGGTGACTTTTTAATAATCTTGAAAGTATTGATTTATTTAACACATTAATGTGGACATTCTTTAGTTTATTTGCTAATTCTGTTGTTAAATGGAATCAAAAAGTAGATGTATTTTTTCCTCACAGTAAACATATTTTGTAATAAATTATTTGGTTATTTGCCAACTTTGTCCTGGTGTGCCTAGTCCACTTTTTTATTTCCAGAAGGAATCAAATAATTTGCAAAAATTTGCTTTTATTGAACAATTATATATATTTAGACACTGAGCATTATGTACAAATCCACTAACGAAAAATTGTACAAATCTTCTCCAAATTATGTAGATATTAAAACGTTATTCAATTAATACAAATGTTTGCTTTGTACTTGCCAAAATGAAATTATTATTTCCCCTTAATTGTGTGATTTGACTGCAAATATTTTTAATTGCTTTGCAATTATTATCGAAGCCAACCAAAATTTAGTTTCGAAGTTAAGTCAATGTTGACAAATATTCAAATTTAAGTCTAAGTTTTCAAAGCTTCGAGCCCTTCTATTGTTACCCAAAAAAACCGAACTCACGAAAACGTTATATTTCTTGAAAATACCTCTGAAAATAAGTTATTTCACTTTTAAATATAAATGAAACTTATTCACGTACCAGTCGTTACATTTAGTCCACCGTAAAGGATAGCGAGTGACTATTTAAAAGGAGCATTCATTTACTCCTTTCTATATATAGGTACTAGACAACCATTTTTGTTTTGTTTTTTATAGTTTAAAATATTTTGAATGAAAATTATTTCTTTACTATTCCAGGTGTATTTTAAGATGCTAAAATAATATATTTGTTAAAATAAGACCTTTGAAATGAAATAGAACATTGTAGTGTCTATTTATGAAAGGCTACCATTGTGTTTCGCTTACCGAGAGCAGTCACGGAATTATACGAAAAATCCCGACAGAGGCGCCGCCGTGCTATTTTTGTCTGCCATGACATTCTTTGAAATTGTCCCGCTTGGTGGTCATTTGAAGCCGGTTGAGCGATCGCTCTTTCTATGGTTCCGCTTCGTTACCTCATTAAGGAGTTGCCTGCGTTATTTCCAATTGTTCGGCTTTAACAGCTGGGTTTTGACTCCTCCCACTTGGTAAGAAAAAAAAAAAATCCCTTGAGGGTTACACTTTATTATCTTTTGTTTAGAGGCAACAATTCTTAAAGCGCCATCATAATGTGGTAGAATGGGATGGTAAAAAATAAAAAAGGAAAAATTGAGTTTTTATCACGAGTGAACATGAAAACATATTTTACAACTGCAAAGTTGTAAGATTATAAATAAAAATTTCTCGTTCGATTATAAATAAAATTACCTCAAGAGACAAGTCTATATGATTATGTGCTCATAATTATTAGCATACACATTTTGAGTACGTTATTGGGATAGGGGTCAAAAGGTTGAAAATTAGAAGACATGTACTCGCATTTTCGTGGAGGGAAAGTGGGATCCTGATTAGGAATAACCACCGTCAGTACACCAAATTGGGACTTGAAAATCTAACTCCCCGTATCGAGTAAGCCAGACTTGATGAGCCTAACATGTAATCCGCGTACCCACTTTGAAGGTAGTCACTTTACTACCAGTAAATATAGGCTACTTGAATTATAGAAAAGTCTGATAAATGTATTTAAATTTTATTATATACTACTTGCAAGTGACGGACAAGTTGAGTTGCCTTGTTAAGGTGGGTATGTAGTGGACCCAAGAAAAGGTAAATATTTTTGAAATTTTTATAGCAAGACCTTTTTGTGTCAAAATAAATAAAATACCTTTTTTCCTCTTATTGCCCTTTTTAACATTTTTTACAATTTATACTCCGTTTACACTTTTTACCCTGTTAACCTTTCTACCCCTTTTCCTTTTTACCACTTTTGCCATATTTCTGGCTATTTAATCTTTTTACCTTTTTAATATTTTTACCCATTTTAACCTACAACTCTCATTTTTTTAAGATTTACTTTTTGCCCTTTTTATAATTTTGTTCAATGGTGCCTTTTGCCCTTTTTGACACTATGGTCATGTTTGGAAATTTTTGCAATGTCTGTTCTTATGGTCTTATTTCACTTTTTGATTAGATTTAATTTTTATAATTTTTACCATTTTTGGCCATTTTGCGCTCTAAACCTTTTTTCACATAATTACTCGGCTTAGTCCTGGAGAAATATTGTAGGGTAGGAAGAGTAAATATTTAAGAGGTGTAGAAATTATACAAAGGTTAAACTTTTTATAGATAGAAAGACACATTAAAACATAAGATCTATTTATTAGAACTAAATCACAATATTTAGCAATATTAATAACTAGTGCCCTATTTTGTAGTTTCCCGCGTTTAAATTTTTCTGGTTGTATGAGGCAACCCTTCTACTATCCTGTCAAGTTTCTAGCCGATTTTAAGTTTTATACCACCCTTATTAGTTGTTTTTCTATAAGCTCTGAAAGTTTTGAGTTCCCTTATCTCCATTCAACCAATCCCAAATTTGAAATCTCAAATTTCAGGACCTGTTTGATTATTTGTAGTTGTACCTTTACCTGCCTGCCAAATTTCAATTATCTACCTTCCCAAACAACTTTTTTTTATATATATTTACACTTCCCAAGATCCCCAAATTCCCAGCGCCCTATTTGTAAATTTCCTATTTTGAGACCTAGCTGGACTCTCAACCACCCTGCAAATTTCAGTTTTCTAGTACATCTAAGAGTGTTTAATCGTTTTCTGGACACAAATACATACTGACTTTCTGTTTTACTACACAAATATACATTTCTAGTTAGCTTCCTCTGAAACTTAAACCGTTAGGACAGTCATTTTTGATCGAATTAAACTTTGTAATTCAACGTCAAGAGTTAAAGTATATTTTATTAGATTCCCTATATCTAAAATAAACGACCATATAGCTTTTGAAAAATGGGTGTGACTAATTATTGTGTCAAAAAACAAGATAAATTTAGTGTTTGACCCATGCAAACACCCCACAACTTTAATTTCTAGTTTAAATCTTTAAGTATAATTGACAGTAAGAGACGATAAATGACCCAGGGAAAATTTTGGGTGCAATCCAAGAGTTATTTAATTTTACTTTAAAGAGCCCTCAGACAAGTTTCTAAATAAAGACTCATGGAAGTGGTCAGGTGGGATACACCCCCCTTCCTTACCCCTCCCTCCACCTTCAATCGTAGCCACTGCACCTAGTTTCCAATAGGACAAGCTCATAGATAACGCTAGTCTAATTGCGACCACTTTTGGAATGTCGTTTTACATCAAACTGCTTCTGTAATTGATTTATTTTCTTCCTCCTGAATCAAATAGATAAGATCACGATACAAAAATAGTAAAATTAATTCGGAGTAATTTAGGATTTATTTAATGATGTTTACGTGTAAGCAAATTTATTTGATGTGAATTTGTGCTAGTCTAATTTAAAAGAAAAAAAATCAACCACTACTGTAAAAATAAAATAAAAAAATTGCTTGCTTTAAATCAGTATTGACATAATTTTTTGTTAATCTATTTTCATACTCTACAATAAACAGGGTATATTTTTTTAACTTTTTACTAGAAATCTATAGTAAGTATGAGTTGGTCTTATGTCGAAATATATCACCAAACTCGGCAAAGAAAGCCGTTGGGGGAATTTTAAATTTTGTTTTCGATATTTATTTATTATCCTAAAGCCCAATCTTACAATGTCACGTTAATCTATTTGTTAGGGCTTAACATAAGTTCAAGAGATTGCGATCACTACTTTCGATTTAGTAATTTTCCGTTAGATCTAGCGTCCTCGTTAAAGTTCTCGTAAAGTTAACGCGAGGTCTAACTTCTGGTTAGCATTTAAATGTCCACATTAACTTTTAAACATTATGCCATATTGTTTTATGGCAATTGTTACTATTCAAGTGAGGTTACATAATAATTTTTAATAAAATTTGGACAGTTTTTTATGGATACTCTTGCTTTTAATATTGTCCACCTGAATTAAACAGATGTTTCACTAATGATTACCGTTTCACAGATTTGCGGTGTTATAGTTCAAACTTTTAAAAAGTACATTAAATGCCTTTTCGGTGTATATGGTACGCCGTCAGCCTACCAATAAATTGAATCGTGTTCAATCTCTACCACTTTAGTTTTTTTTAAGAACAAATAACTCCCAATTTAATACCAAGATGGTAATAAAATAATTAGGCTGAATTTATTATTTCTGTTTAGTATAGCTGTTTAATTTGGGACGCCAACGTTTCTTTTAGGCAAATTTTAATAGGGTGATTTGTAAATCGTCTTACGACGCGAGGCAGAGGTTTTTAATTCCTGGTATCGACTTTAATTACAACTATTTTGGCTTAGCCCTACAGACTCTTGTTTCCTATTAAAAATATGTAAATTCTTTTCAATGGTTTCACTTTGCGATTCGGAGTGGTCATTTCTTGTTATAAATAGTTGTTACCTATGTTTTTATCGTCTTGTAAGTTATTATGTGTAGGCCTGAATGGCTAATATGGGACGTGATTTTTTTTCACTTTCTCCCCTCCAGTACACGTCCATAGTTAATTAAGGGTGGTTTTTATTTGGATATTAAATTGTGTTTTTAAAAATTGACTTTGACTCTACTGTTTAGATATTTAATTATTTTGAAGCTTAAAAAATAGCGTTAAAATACACGCCTGTTTAAAATAATCTGAGTAGGTAGCCTATACCCATTTTATTTGCATAGAAAAAACCATTATATATTATAAGCTTATATGTATGCATATGATTATTGAATAACATAGCATGTTATAAACAATAACATAAACATGTATTATACTTAAATCTGTTTTTGTAACAACTCCATAACTTCACAGACATTTAAATAGTTACTTACATCTATTGGTTCAAATTAAGCCAATCAAAAGCTTTGTAACAAATCTAGTACTCCGAGAAACTTAATCATAAGAACTAATGGAAGGCACCTATCCGTAACTTGACGAGCACATCAAAATAGTATTGTAAGCCGCAACGCCGAGTTTAACCAAAGGTTAGACTTTACGAACGGTTAAGTTACCAGGACTTTGACAAGAGATTGTAAGATTGGGCCTTTTTAACAAACATCGAAAAATAATAAAATAGCTTGGGATATTTAAAACATTTGAAAGAAAGAAAGATCAATGAGGATTGTATCTGTGAATGACCATAACGTATCAGTTTGTAATGCATATGAATTAAAATTATTTTAGAGGTTGAATCCGATGTTTTGGTTTAACACCGCAATAACATGCAATGTCGGGTACGCAGACAAAGTTGTTAGTCTCGTCTGCTTTTGCCGACAACTGGAGGGTTGGGACTCCGATACCGGTCGGTTGTACAAATAGGCCTAGTTTTTCCCGCATTTCCTCCAGGTAAATGCGGGCACATATGGTTTCATATATAAATGTACTTTAAAATATTTTATTTGGTTGAATTTGAATTGGTTTTATTTGCTTACAATTTTGAAAGCAACATTTTTATAACCAAATAACTTCATCGAATAGGATAGTTTTCAAAAATATTTTACTAAAATCGACTAAATATTTATATTTTGTATATTCAGCAAGAAAGCATCTTTATTTATGTTCTTGTATACCAGTTGACGTAGATATCAAAGGCTAGTTCCCAGCGTGCTCGTGGTCCTATAAGCAATTAAAATCCCCCCCCCCCCCCCCCCCC
>CABFVZ010002265.1:107679-130023 GCA_902151445.1 Timema monikensis | reverse complement strand
CACCAACCACCGAGAATAACTACTCTTCTATCCCGCGCACCCGTCAAACTGTCCCTTAGACCAACCAACCACTCCCAGGCCCATCAACTAAACAAACCGCAGAGGCCGCCTCCATCAACCGCTCCTCTACCGATGTTACGGTGGGGCG
Source organism: Timema monikensis (assembly GCA_902151445.1). Lineage (NCBI taxonomy): Eukaryota > Metazoa > Arthropoda > Insecta > Phasmatodea > Timematidae > Timema > Timema monikensis. The sequence goes on along the minus strand of CABFVZ010002265.1, from coordinate 129,875 downwards.
CAAAAGACAGCCGCAACAAGAAAACACCACTTCCCCACTCTCAGACTTAAACTAACGCATCAACCTGCCCAAGGACCTGTACATTGCCAGAATATAAGTCACTTCAGACCATACGTCACTAGATTTAGAGAGGCGACCGACCAATACCGAAAAACTTACTATACTGCTGGAGGGAGTGACTGAATTCTTCTCGACCGACTATGACTAACACAAACGTGATGGAGACGAAATACATGCTTTGTGATTTTATATGGAACGCGAACGGGATACTCACACAAGATAAGGAATTAAAAGCTATTTTCAAAGTTAATTAAATATATATTGCCTTAATAAATGAGACCCATCTAAACCCCGAGAAATATATCTACTCTTAAGGCTACACTATGTATAGAAACGATAGGCCCCAAGGCAGGGGAGGGGGCACGGCTATCTTGATCAAGACTCATCTACCTCACTACCAACATCACTTTCATAATCTCCATAATATAGAAGCTACTGGGATAAATGAAAATACTAGTGGCAAGAGTGTCCTGTTCGCGGCCATATACAAACCCCCGACCAACACACTACTACCACAAGAATTAGACAAATTCACAGACTCAAACAAACTGTTTTTGGCTGGTAACCAATGGTAAAGTAATGGGTAGGTTCATCCAATTGTACTCTCTGTTCAAAGGAGGGCAGCTCTCAATTCCCACTAAAATACTACTATACAAGTAAATAATTCAACTCATCATCCTTTATAATTGTGTAGTATGGAGCTATGCCTCCAAAACAAACACCCGCAAACTTCAGGTAACACAAAACAAAATATTATGAACACTCACGTGGGTAGACAGATGCACTAGAATAGCTGACCTGCACACGATGACAAACTGCCGCCAACTACAAGATATCTACCAGGACAGAAACAAGAAGTTCTACGACCAGACTAAACGACGAGAACAAACTTGTTAGAGGACTCCAACAGTACGACCCGACTGAGCCACGACACCATAAACGACCCTGGCTGGCGTAGTTGAGTACCTATTTATTATATCCATCTAAATATCTTCTATAACCTAAAACATAAAAAAATCCAAAAGAAAATTCAAAAAAGTATCAAATCCCTAGTTGATAATCCTTGAAGAAGAAAAATGTATAAAACAAACAATAACACCTAGATGTAACATTCTTAATAGAATAAAATTTTACCAATACTTGACAATCAACTATGCCAGAAAGACAGTAGAATCTCCGATAACCTCACCACCCCACCTATCCCATCCTTGATTCAACCCTTAACCCGACCTTCACGCACAAATCGCACATTTCATGCCATTACTACCTTTGTCACGGCCAAATTCCACTGGGATACCGACTAGGTTTTTTACGAGTCAGATAATACTGGCACCGGGGTCTGCCCCAGATGGGGAATGGAAATGTATCACCTCCAGACCAAATCCCAAGAAAAGAAAATCCTACCAACCCCAATACCATTCCCGGACTTGACCCAACAACGACCTTCATAATTCACCCATAATCACCATCATACTTAAAACACATCTTCCCCCATCCCATGAAAAATATAAATCCTTCTTATACCCGAGACCCAGCTCAAACACTCACGATCACCAATTTTCATCTCATAGTGTAATGTATACTAATACTCGTGTAATTCACTTACGGCTTCATTTCATTTGTTTCATTTCATAAGATGTACACTTTCATTCACGAGGCTGAGAGTCACGACAGTGATTCGGTACTCAAACAGAAAATCAGTCCTTTCTCTTGATGAACTAGCTTGACTCTTTTGTCAAGGTAGAGATTCAGAGTCGGGAAACAGCCGGATGGGAAAACTGTTCATAGTTCCCTCCAAAGTCACCCTTTGGAAGAGATTTTGTATAAAGTATGGTGTTATAAATAATTTTTTTTTGGTGCCGTGGACTTATCTTTGTTTCTGTATTTTTAAATTCATTTTCATCAGATCTTTCCTCCATTTATTTGGACTCTACTATATCTTTTGATTACGGTATCTGATTCTTGAAAAATAAATCTTTTGGACTTTTGGTTTCTTTGACTTTAATTATTTTTGTAATATACATTCAAAACTTTGTTTCTTTGACTTTGAAATAAATATTATATTTGAACTTTATAATTCAAATTAGTACAGTTATTTTTCTTTTGTGTTTGTATTTTGTAAAATAAAGGTAATTTGTCATGTTGTGTGGGTTCAACCGAAAATACACTGGAGGTTATATAGATATTTCACCGAACACATTGTTCTGGGATTTGACATCTGTGACTATAAAAATCGCATAGATAAACGTGATGTTTATATTGAAATAAGCTTAAAGTACTAAGTTACTAAATTGGTCCGAATTAACTGGAAAGAAATTTAAAGGCCCTTCGTGTGCAATTTAGAAGTACAAGACGTAGTAGTATCCTCACGTTTGTTCCAGAAGGGAGGGATAATTTTATATATAGGGAGAGAGGGAGAAAGAGAGGGTCCGAAAGAGGGGGGAGAAAGCCAAAAATAGAATGTTCTCGAAGCTATTTTATTTCACAAGTATTTGCAATAGAGGTGGGAGACTGTGGAACAAAGGGCTTAGTTGTCAACAACTAAATTAATAAGTGATCACCACGGTGTGTGAGAAGATTTCCTAACACATGTGGGTGGATACATTTAGTTTAATGTTCTGAAATTATTCATTAATTTGAAATATGTTAAGTGAGGAAACTTTTGATTTAAATTATTATTAAATGAAAATATATGTTATTATAATAATTATCCAGTAAAAACCCCAAGGTTAACCACATAGTATCCCCCAAAATAAATAACATTAATAATCCTAACACTGTTACAAAGTGATCCAAAATCTCCCCTTCCTCACAAAATGTTCAAAATATACTATACAGTATTCTATTCTTCTAGTCGTCTGCTATTACGCCCTGATTTGTCATCGTGTGGCGAGGTCCTACACCCTCTGGGACTGATTCAAGTTTAACTCCTGTTGAGCTGGTGGCGTCCCGTCTCCCCTACCTTTAACTGAGGGGCATCCCGCGCCATGAAACTAATTTCTTAGTTTATACAGTCACTTCTTGTCTTTATTTATTTCTCTAAAATGAATAACTGCATAGTACATAGCAATAAACTAATGATTCACGAGATTGTAAACAAACACAACTGTCAATAAATTTCTTATGGGGCAGCATTTTCCTTCTTCTTTCCACAAAATGTGTTTCAATAAAATAAAACTTTGTTAAACTGGTACAGACATATGCAGCCTTCCATGTGGCATTATTAAATGTTGTTGATGATAATGACCTTGATAAAACCTAGCTTTCCTTAATTTTTCCTCAATGCTTCCCACTAAACTAAATACAAAACCAAATTAATAAAGTTTTACTCCGTTTGCTCTTTTTCTTACTCAATAGATGCTGTTTGGACGAAGAAAAGTCCTCATAACAACTCAGGAACTGGATGTGACGGTCATTCACTCGTCCGCAGAACTGTAATAAATACTTGTTACTGTCTGCAAATGATCATTGACCTCCAAAATCCACGTGGATTAACACCAGGGTAGTAACTAATATTTCCCTCATAAGGATACATGTTCTTCATCCTAGATCATCTTACTAACATCATAGGCCTTGTGGTGTCTTTTGATGTCTTCATAGTTGTGCAGTAATAACTGTCTATTATGTAATAAACTCATTGCTCCCCGTATATAGTAAAATAAATGAGGGTAACGACACTCTAAATATCAAAAATGTCCTTCTAGAAGTCGACATGTTTTTAAGGTGTCCTTCCCTCTCAATTCAAGCCAGAGGTTCGACCCTCCTTTCATGCAAGTAGTATTACTCATAGCTTCTCTCAATCAATCAAAAACTTAGAAAACATGTGATTGAGCCCTCCACATTGCAGGTCGGCCATTTTCCTCACTGACTGAGACTGATTCGGCCGACGGTTGTACTGTTGTCACTGGGACCATCTCGCCAGATTCCTCCACGTGATGCTTCATCTTCTCCTCTTGGATTGTTCAGGAATGGCTCGTTCCTCCAAGTGATGCTTCATCTCTTCCTCCTGGATTGCTCGGGAATGGCTCGTTCCTCCATGTGATGCTTCACCTCCTCCTCTTGGATTGTTTGGGAATGGCTCATTCCTCCACATGATGCTTCATCTCCTCCTATGGATTGTTCAGGAATGGCTCGTTCCTCCATGTGATGCTTCACCTCCTCCTCTTGGATTGTTCGGGAATGGCTTGTTCCTCCACGTAATGCTTCATCTTGGACTGTTCGGGAATGGTTTGTTCCTCCACGTGATGCTTCACTCCTCCTCTTGGGTTGTTTAGGAATGGCTCGTTCCTCCATGTGATGCTTCATCTCCTCCTCTTGGATTGTTTGGGAATGGCTCGTTCCTCCATGTGATGCTTCATCTCCTCCTCTTGGGTTGTTTAGGAATGGCTCGTTCCTCCATGTGATGCTTCATCTCCTCCTCTTGGATTGTTCGGGAATGGCTCGTTCCTCCATGTGATGCTTCACTCCTCCTCTTGGGTTGTTTAGGAATGGNTCGGGAATGGCTCGTACCTCCACGTGATGCTTCATCTCCTCCTCTTGGATTGTTCGGGAATGGCTCGTTCCTCCACGTGATGCTTCATCCCCTCCTCTTGGATTGTTCAGGAATGGCTAGTTCCTCCACGTGATGGTTCACCTCTCCTCTTGGATTGTTCAGGAATGGCTCGTTCCTCCATGTGATGCTTCATCTCCTCCTCTTGGATTGTTCGGGAATGGCTCGTACCTCCACGTGATGCTTCATCTCCTCCTCTTGGATTGTTCGGGAATGGCTCGTTCCTCCACGTGATGCTTCATCCCCTCCTCTTGGATTGTTCAGGAATGGCTAGTTCCTCCACGTGATGGTTCACCTCTCCTCTTGGATTGTTCAGGAATGGCTCGTTCCTCCATGTGATGCTTCATCTCCTCCTCTTGGATTGTTCGGGAATGGCTCGTTCCTCCACGTGATGCTTCATCTCCTCCTCTTGGATTGCTCGGGAATGGCTCGTTCCTCCACGTGATGCTTCATCTCCTCCTCTTGGATTGTTCAGGAATGGCTCGTTCCTCCAGGCACTTCTTGTTGACGGAAACCTGCTGAAACCGCTGTGATGTACCTCCGTATTTATTTCATTTAATTTTTAATTGTATTCTCATACAGGGTTCCGATACACTTTATTTTTATCTTAAAATTGATTCCCTTTTATGTTTTGATATTTAAGTAACATTTTTTGTCAAATTCTTATAGTTAATTGATAGGATGTCATATCTGTGTCGCTGATTTTGAAGTAACTCGAATATTCGTCTATCGGAATCTCTTGTAACTTTTAGTTGAGAGCTTTGGGCTTGACAAACAAACATTTATGCTATTTACATTTCTCATCCATCATAATTAGATTTAAATTTATATTCACCTCTAGTACTGGTATTATATATAAAAAATAGTGAGTTAAATTAATCAGTAAGTTAATCAATTTGGAAACAAATATTTCGCTGACATTGTATGCCAACATTAACACGAGGATATAAAAGTATTGATATGTTGTCTCAATATATTTAAACGTACTCGGGAAAATAAGGATAAGTCTATATATTACGTGGTATTAAATCTTCGTATTGACAAAGTTTTAAAAGTCTAACATTTTATGGCCTCATTCACTGATAAACGAGATACTGAAGAGCTCTTAGATTGCTCGAACAAAGAATCTTTCTATTGCTTTTTAGTGACAAGGCCGATAGTAACCTACTTTGCAAAAACATGAACATCGGCAAATATAGCTCAGGTACTGTAACATTTATTTTAGCAAAGAAACATGAACATTGGCAAATATAGCTCAGGTATTGTAACATTTAGCTTAGCAAAGAAACATGACATTATCAAATATAGCTAAGGTACTGAAACATTTATCTTAGCAAAGAAACACGAACATTGGCAAATATAGTTCAGGTACTGTGGTATTTATTTTAGCAAAGAAACATGAACATTATCAAATAAAGCTAAGGTACTGAAACATTTATCTTAGCAAAGAAACACGAACATTGGCAAATATAGTTCAGGTACTGGGGTATTTATTTTAGCAAAGAAACATGAACATTATCAAATAAAGCTAAGGTACTGAAACATTTATCTTAACAAAGAAACATGGATACTGGCAAATATAATTCAGGTAGTGTAACATTTATTTTAGCAAAGAAACATGAACATTGGCAAATATATCTCAGGTACTGTAACATTTATCTTAGCAAAGAAACATGAATACTGACAAATTTAACTCAGGTATAATATATTTTATAGAAGAACCGTGAAAAATTATATTTATACCTTGGTTAACATTTATATCGATGAAGTAAATTAATGCTTCCAAGCAATACTTTTTCTTTATAATGAGCCAAAATGAATGCCATATTTGTTTTTGAGTTTATTTCAGAACAAACCAAAGCCTGAACCAATGTTACAATAGTATTTTTTATTAAATCAATGTAATTATATCAACGTCAGCTTATGTTTAATCAAATACTCATCAATATTAATAAAAGGAAGAGTCTGTCATGAGCGTTGTGCGATATATAACATGAGCAGAGGACTGCCTTTGTGCACGAACAAGTGTACTACATCTTATGTAAGCAGAGACTGGCGTTTATCTAAGTAGTGTGTAGGCCCTATGAGAACTCAACTTCCTATGACGAGTATAAACAATCACATCCTGTTTGTTTACCGTTATAATGTAACATACATCACTCATGACAACACTGTGGTTCCTCATCCCATTTTTACCTGCTTTTCAAATCCGGTTAATTCCGCCACCCTCCCCCGAGACCATGCCCCCCGACAGAGGCCACCACAGTAGCTCATGGGCTAATGTGTGCCCATTAATGTGTGCCCCAAGAGTTTTGGGTAGGAGAGCATGCAGTCTTGTGCACTCCTCCCGTAACGTGCCTGCATGAAGGTTCAAACCCTGGACCATAATTAAACAGACAGTGTTTGGAGCTCGTGCCTTGGAATCCACAGATTGAGGAGCGGACTTGGTTGTCAGGTTTAGTGTGCCCCAAGGTGTGCACTTCCATGTGTCCGGGTTGTTTTTATTTATTGGTGGGGAAACGTGCGGTCCATGGCGTCGGGTACTTACCCCACGACGGGTAGAGAAGCATACTCTCTCGACGAATATCAAACATCAAGTGTGAACTTTTGGCAATGTCTCACTGTGATTTTAATTGACCCCCTATTCCACATCCGGGACCCCACTCGAGGGTGATTATACTAAACATGTTCAAACAGGAAAATACTGGCTCCGCTGTGTTTTCTTTTCCACATCCGGCTTAGATCAGGGTGAATATATATTGGGGGTCACTTGGTCGACTATTTATAAGCGTCTGTAAAGCGAATCACGTTGGACAAACTATGAGCGAAGTGGACAAGGATATTTATTCACACCATTTCTTTCGCTGCCTCCCCAGTTGCCATTATATCATTTAAATGTAACGGGCCCTACGCAAAGCTCTCCAATCTTATTCGACACAAACATCATTGTCATCAAACACCTTCAAAACCTGCTCACCAGGATAACTGTTGGGACGAGGAGTTATTGTGCAGTGCATTAGACCAGATAGATAAAGAGGAATACAACCGTGTCAAGTGCTTGAACGAACCTTAGAAAAACAAAAGTTATAACGTAGTGCTAGCGGAAGAGACCATCAATGAACCGAACATTATTGTGCTTTAATTTGTTGGAAGAGTAAGAATGCCAGGTAAAAACTGTGGAAACATTGTCATTAGGCGTTCTGGCGCCTCTCAGCGTGTCCTGAACTATTTTGGAGGTGACTCCTACTCATTTTCTAGAAGGTATAATAGATTATATTCTCTCCTGATGTTTTTATTAGGTAAAAGGTATTAGGTGATTATATGTTTTTCTTGCTATCACAATTTGTTGCACAATAGACTCTCAACTTAATTACCTGTAGTGGTCACAAGGCCTAAATAGTATTAATATTGCTGCTTGTAAAATAAACTCTATATTGTTGTTGTTGTTGTTGTTGTTGCTGCTGCACGCAATGAATGTTTTAAATTATTTAATTAATTAGTTGCTGATTGTGAATAAAAAGAATACTAAGAAAATGTCGTTATTGTTTTTTTAAATACCTAGAACATGCTGTTTGTATATCCCTGGATATTCAAAGACACAAAAGACTTAGCAATATTCACGTGACAACTTTGCCGGAATGAGACTGGTAGACTGGTAAATGTTATGCTTTACGGTTTACACATGTGAGTTGATATAACGCAAGCAAAAAAACTACTTATTGTATAATATAAATATATATTTATATATTAATGAGTAAAAAAGATAAACCAGTATATTATTGCAAACAGTTTCACTGTTTGGATAGCGTTTATAAATTAACTAAATTTTGTTTAAGGTAAGGTAGCAAGTTCACACACACACACACACACAAACACACACACACGTAACAAATGAATTTAAATTATTATGATAATCCATATTTATATTAACATGTATTCATTTCTTAAGCACTTTCATTCTGTACCATCTATCGAATAAAATTAGTAATTATGACTTTTTAAATATCTTGTGATAGCACAGATATATTAATATTTATTCAATGGTATTATTACAACTAATAATATAATTTAAATACGCTAATAGGGTAGGAATAATGAAAGTATTAATGAGGGGTAAGTGTACCAGCATTTGGATGGAGGGATATTTGGAAATGTCCGTAGTTTAATAGGGTAGAAATCGAACTCCAACCTCGTTAATCAACCATACCAAACAAGCACAGCTTAATTACTTGTACATCTCACAAGACCTGAATAATTTTTGTGATTGTCATTTTAAAAAAACTTTGTTGTTTCTGTAGTATACTATAAATATTTTAAATAAAATTTATTGATCACCTGCTGTCTGTCAATAAAATAAATAGTAAGAAAAAAGTGGTTATTATTATTTAAAAAATCCCTAGAATATGTTATTTGGGAATCCTTGGAGGATCAAAGACAGGCAGGAGATTACAATATACATGTGTGATTACACATGTGTAGTTACTATAGTTTACTATAGTATTTGAGCTGTAGGATATGAGTATAAATGAGGAACAAGTATACTATTAATATTATCATTTCCACCAGATTCACTGCTTAAATATTGGTTTATAATTATTTTAAACAATATGTGTTTAAGGTAATTGTATTTATAGGATAGGAAGAGGGAGAGGGGGTTGGGTATGGACTTTAAAACATAAACATAACAGTCTAAGAATATTTATCTACAATCATAATCCACACAATTGACAAGGTTATTTTTTATCGTGTGTGTGTTAATTCAACGTCACTCTGCGAGAACTTACATTTATTCATCAGTAATATTGAATACAATTATGAGGATCTTGAATTTATTTTAAATGTCATAAGGAACAATCACGGTGGCTATATTATGATGAAATAATGTATAACTTTTACATATGGTCCTAAGTTAAATACCTATGGAAAAATCATGGCTGCTATATATTTTGATGAAATAATTTATAGCTTTTACATAAGTTCATCAGTTAAATATCGAGGAAAAATTCACGGTGACTATATAGCTCTTACATAAATTCATAAGTTGTAATGCTTTAAATATCTATAGAAGTGTGTTTATTAATTTCATTAACACACTTAAAAATAAATAAACCAATTTTATATTACCTTCAAACATTAATATATTTTTATAAAATTTGATAACTCTAAAATTAGGGTTTTGTAATGCCATAGAGACTAAAAATTTGTTTATAATATAAATTTACTAATAAAATAATAGAAAATTAAATGAAGAGATTCGATATTTCCTACAAAACGTTAAATTATTTAAATATTGATTTACTATCACACATAAGAATCTTTTGTCATTATATACCCAAAAGATTTTCTCCATCTAATATACTACCCTTTCATTGCATGTGTTTCTGATTTAATTTTGACATTAATTTAATACGCTACCAATTAACTTTTCAACTAGATGTAAATCTGTTCTAGAGTTCCATCAAGTTAACACTTTCAACCTATAATATTATCTATGTTTTCAAATATATGTTTGTTACACCTTTATTTCACTTTTGGGCGTTTTACCTGACAGCTTTATCATTCAACTATGTCAAATAAGAAATTGTATACAACTAAGTAATTGAAGACAATTACCTCTAAAATATAATTCTATTTTAATCATTTAATAAGTGTTTTAACACTTAACCTTATAAAAGTTATTAACTTTTAAATTAACATACTTATATGTGTAAATTGTACATTTTTGACATTAATGAATATATTTACTACCACTTAACTTTATATGTAGTTGTTCTAATAATACACCATCATGATATAATATTATGTATATGTATATATATTTGTGTGTGTGTGTTTCTTTTACCTACCCTATATGTTTTCAAATTTAAGTTTGTTAAATCCTCATGACACTTGTTCTCAATATATTCACAGCTGATCCCACATTAATGTTGGCGTTATTAAATCTATGTAAGGTATTTCGTCATCATAATTTCCAGGGGGATGCATCATACCTCCGTTCATTCCCATGCCTATGGAGGGGGTCTTATTGCCATCACTGGTAGAGGGGGGTATTGCAACCCTGTTAAAAGCCATGCTGGTGGAGGGGGCTGCTGAACCCCATTCGGAAGCAACTTGGGTTTAGCTCCTCCGGAGATTGTGATGGTTTTCCGGACAGGACTGTTTCCACTGGGACCCTTGTTGCAACATTTGCAGCGGTATATGTGCCTTATGGTCTCCACAATATGACGTGACGATGTAGTCAAATGGAGACTTCCGTGCGATGGGGGATGACTGAGTCTTACTATGTATTCCACCTGTCTGGCAATAAGGGATTTAGCCCTCTCCAGATCAACTCGTAGCTGAACGATTTAATTGATTTCTATAGTACACAAATGAAACACATATATAAGGTATATTAATTACTGTAGTTCCCCCTTGAACAATATCTAAAATAGTCCCTATGGAGGGGGTCTTATTGCCATCACTGGTAGAGGGGGGTATTGCAACCCTGTTAAAAGCCATGCTGGTGGAGGGGGCTGCTGAACCCCATTCGGAAGCAACTTGGGTTTAGCTCCTCCGGAGATTGTGATGGTTTTCCGGACAGGACTGTTTCCACTGGGACCCTTGTTGCAACATTTGCAGCGGTATATGTGCCTTATGGTCTCCACAATATGACGTGACGATGTAGTCAAATGGAGACTTCCGTGCGATGGGGGATGACTGAGTCTTACTATGTATTCCACCTGTCTGGCAATAAGGGATTTAGCCCTCTCCAGATCAACTCGTAGCTGAACGATTTAATTGATTTCTATAGTACACAAATGAAACACATATATAAGGTATATTAATTACTGTAGTTCCCCCTTGAACAATATCTAAAATAGTCCCCCTAAACTCAACTTAGGGCCATCTTAAATATCGAAATATCCTCCCAGATACCGCAATGAATAAACTAATATGCAACAGATAAAAATTAAGATGGGCAAAACATACATGGTCAAGTGACTGTTGCAGATCACAAGACTTGTTAAATACGGGGTTTTATTTCCTCTCAAAATCCAACTATAGCTGTCTCAGAAATGCGTTTTACTACCTAATCGGGCTGTACGCTAATGTGTTAGAGATGAGTGAGGTTGAATTTAGAGTACGTGCACTCGCATTTGCGTGGAGGAAAACCACCCTCGTTACACCCAAACGGGTTCGAACTAAGATTTACCCCCATCCTCCAGCAGACGTGACGCGTTAGACCACTCGACCACTGTAGCAAACCAGATTGTGTATAAATTAGGAATCCCCTCACTAATGATTCAGAGCGGTGGTAATAGGGTGAGGTGCTTCAAAGTACAAACATATTACTATTTTTGACACAAATAAAAAAGTAATTTCACGTCTACTTGTCCGTTATTTGTCACCTACGTATTCCCAGGACGGGAATATTCATCTTTTTGACTTCCAAGCAGTGATACATGCCTTTCCGACCGACCTACTGTTGTAAATCATGAGTGGCTAAAACCAGGGAAAATATTAAGGTGATTTCTCCCTCTCCCTCAAAACGGTTGTGTCTTGTATTTGTGCAGAAACCCTTAAGTAGGCTTTCCTCGCAACATCTGTTCAAGTTATTTATAAGGTAACCTAAACATCAAACAATTCGCATCAACTCTTCAGGGAAATAAGTTTTCAGTTGTAATGTCAAACACTCCCAGAGTACCCATTTAATACAACACCTTAGTTTAGTTGGTAGCGTGTCTGTCCCCTGAATCAAGAGTTTCCTTCGAATCTCGGGTGAGTGTACTAGGGCTGGTTTTCCACTCTCCCACCATGCAAATGCGTGTTTATTTCCTCTAAATTCAATATTTCCAATTCCTACTACATTAGTACTTATGCGTATGACCCGACGAGTAGTAAGCTGCTGTGCTAAATAATAGTAATTATAATAAAAAAAATGGTCAAGTTAATATAATATGTGTTTCAGATCACCGTTTAATTACATCCAAGTTTCCATTTTAGAAACAAATTTTGATAATAGCTATAGGAAACAAGGTGTTTGACCCCACTGGAAGTTATCTTTGGGTAAATATTCATACATCATTTCCAAATTCCAGCTCTGCAAAAAATTAAATACATTTCCCTTACTAAATCTAGTTTATTCAACCTTACTTCTTTCCTGCTATAAATATTAGATATGTAGGCTCTAAATCGAGAGTATTAGTTTTAATACATATTCAGGGTAAACTAAACAAATCCACAACATAGAATCTAATTTAAAGGATACCTTATAGTTTCCTTCATGCGTGTCGGTCGTATTTAGGAATACTTTCCATTCTCCTACCATGCAAATGTTGGTACACTTTCTCTAATTTTGGCTTGAGACCATTATACTATTTCTGAAAATAAAATTGGTTTTGATTAACATGATGCTACCTTCTCCTAATGACACAAGTTCATAGCGTTGACTGATTGTTTTAAATTGTTTTTGCAATTATATATTATTATGTCAACCAAATATATTTGTGACCATATTTAAAAATAATACTTCGTTATCTGTCATTTCTATTAACTTATAATCAGCAAAGATAACACTTTATTGGTGAAGTAAATCTGATACTCTTCCAACAAGCAAACTAACTTGTCATGTTTGGATTGATTGCTACTCCTTCCCAGTATTTGAATATCGTCGTATTTACGATTAGGTTTGTATTCTAAAATCACGAGAGTTACAATTGATAAATAAAAATGAAGTTAGATTTTGTGTGTGAATTTGCTATTTCAATCTCAAAATTAGTTCCTTTTTTTACTTTCTCCTTGGGTATCAACAATAAAACAGTTAGTGTCAAACTAAAAAATATATATCTTACTTTTATATTTGATTGTCGATGCAATTTACCTTTCTCGCAGTGTGATGTTGAATTAATACAGATACACGAGCAGTAAATTGAATTCCTTTTCCCGACAGAATTTATACCCTTTTAGGTGATTAATTGCAACTAATGTGGTGTGTCAGGCTATTAGTTGTCTATTACCTCATAATCAACAAATATAAAACTTTATTAGTGAATTAATTTTGATACTCTTCCAACAAGTAAACTAAGCTGTTAGGATTTGAGGTAGATATTATAACTGGGTGGGTCAGTTAGACAGAAAAAACAGATGAATACAGTATCTTACTATTGTAAGAGCATAATCCCCAGTTCCAGCCAGTATGTTCAGCCACCTAGTAGGGCCCCGGATGTGGAAAGGGGGTCTGGGAAAATCACAGCAAGACATTGCCAATAGCTCGCACTTTATTTTAGACAATCGATCCCCCCTTCCTCACAGACCGGCACGTCACGGGAGGAGTGCCCAAGACTGCACGCTCCCCCCTAACGAAAACCCTTTGGGCACTCATTAAATTCAAATGGGTTAAGTCCATGAGCCACTGTGGAGGCATCTGTCGGAGGGGGCATGGTCTCGGGGGAGGGTAGCGGAATTAACTGGATGTGAAAATAAGGTTAATTGACATTACAATACACACTCTCGATCACAGAAAATAACCTCTGGGAGGGAGATGTAGATGGCGGAATTAACCGGATGTGAAAAGCAGGTCAAAATTGGAGGTGGAAATCACAGCGCTGTCATGAGCGATGTAGGTCAATTATAACGGTACCTAAACAGAATGAGAGTGTTTATACTCGTCATAGAAAGTGGGGTCCTAATAGAGCCTACACACTACTTATATATTAGTAGCCTTTGTTCATGAACATGTGTACTATATCTACTGTAAGCAGAGACTGACCTTTATATATTAGTAGCCTTTGTACGAGATCACGTGCACCTTGAAGCCAAAATTTTAATTTTTGATTACTTTTTTTAAATTAATTAAAAACAGAAAAAGGAATAAATATTAACGCGTGTCGTGAGAAATATTTACTACTATAAAGTACAATTATTATTATTTATAAACAAGAAGACAAAATGTCCTTCTCCTTCGTCATATTTATTGTTAAATGTTATGATTTATTTCTAATAAACAGCCTTTATATATTAATAGATTTTCTACCTGTAACCCTTTTTACACTTATTACCCTAAACTATTTCTTTGTGGTTATGCTGGGTAATAAATGTAAAATGGGGTAAAAAGGGCCAAAATATTAAAAATGGTAAAAATGTTGGAAGTAAATCCAATCAAAAAGGCCATAATACCAAAAGGCTAAAAATTGCATAAATTTTCCAAAATGTCAAAAAGTCAAAAATAATAAAAAGGGCAGAATTGAGAATAATTGTGAAAAGTATATAATAGTCCAGAAGTAAATTATAAAAACTTAATAATTTTAAATGTTTTAAGAGGTAGAATAAATAAATAGTTGAAAACATTAAAAAAATCCGAAAAGGGCCAACAGTGGTAAAAAGGGATAACAATAAAAAAGTTAACGGTGTCCAAAGGGTGAAAAATGTAAAAAGGTTAATCAAAAAGGTAAAAAGAGACACAATAGCCAAAAGGGTATAAAGCTAAGAATGTGTATCTAATCAAATGACCAATAAGACTAAAAGAGCTGTAACGTGACTACAAACATCTTCGCCACCTACAAAGCACATACACTCACCCCGTTTTACCGGGAGACCAGTGCCGTGTCTTGATTCTCCGCACTCATTGGCACACAGGACCGTCAACCGTTCACTTTATACAAGAATGAAGTCACAGACTGCTACGTAATCCGGCCCACTTTCCTTGAGGGGTGAGCAACGCTCAGTTGCTCTGTGGGATCACGTGTGTTACCCCCCCACCCCCCCAAATTGTCATTATTTCGACGTTGTACGCAGGCATCGAGGAGATACTAACACCATTACTTGCTGGAGATGACATCATTGGACTTGATATACCTCCCTTGCATATTTTCCCTGCGGGGCAATATTGAATATAAGCTTGTACTCAGCATGGAGATAGTACTCTTTGATGTTATTAGGATTAGGATATATAAACTTGTACTCAGCATGGAGATAGCACTCTGATCCTATTAGGATTAGGACTTATAAGCTTGTACTCAATATGGAGATAGTACTCTTTGATGTTATTAGGATTAGGATATATATAAACTTGTACTCAGCATGGAGATAGCACTCTGATCCTATTAGGATTAGGACTTATAAGCTTGTACTCAATATGGAGATAGCACTCTTTGATCCTATTAGGATTAGGACTTATAAGATTGTACTCAATATGGAGATAGCACTCTTTGATGCTATTAGGATTAGGACTTACAACATGTAAGTGTACATTATGTTGGATAGGATTTTATTTTTATTTTGTATGGGAATACTGAGGAACTACTAACGCTTGCCAAATTATCTAGCGATTCATTTTTTTGGAATTGCTTCGGCATATTTATTTATTGATATTTTACTTAATTTATTTATCAGATGTATGGATTTGTTTAGTTTTTGGGAATGTGATGACCTTATGCCTCTTAGTGCTGGTTAGGTTATAATATTTACAAATTAGATAAAGTAAATCAACCTTTGCGCGCCATGTTGGACGATAGTTTGTATGGCTTACAGCTGTAGTGTGTCTTGATGAATATAATATTGTTTGGTATTTCTACGTGAGTGGGAAATTCAGTAAAGGATTTTGATATGTTCAAAGCTTATGATGGAGTAAGAAAATAAGTTAGGATGTTATTATGCTTTTTATTCTGTCGGCTACCCCCACCTCTCTGGTGTTAGATGGAAATAATGAACTTGTTTGTATACATTGTAGCCAGGGGGTATAGTTATGAGCAAAAATTTAATAGATCATATATATAAGTTAAGGGAATATGACATATACAGACTTTTTAACAAGTGTAATTTCAAATATATTTATTTGGGTATCTTTGAATGGCTTAAATATGTACATTAGGTGATAGGGTGTTTACCCGCTTTCAATTCTTTTTGAGTATTGTTCACAAACATTAACTCTTTTGCGTTTTAATTGGTTCTGTTAAATTAAAAAGCATATTCTTTAATCTTGGCAAGTACATTTAGTAAGCTGTAACCTCATGATATTATTATTTTTACTTATACACATTTGTTCGCTTCACGATAAATATTGTTGAATTATTGCTATTGCGCATTGTCCGCAACAAACAATATATATATATAGTTAAACTTTGATTATTATCTCTGGTAATAAAACGACCTTTGGTCCTTTATCAATTTTATGTCATTTGTTGTGCTTTTCATCAAGCAAACCCTAACTTCCTTTAACTCATATGGTTGTGCACTTTAATTCTCTGATAGTATTGCTAAATTTGGGGTACTGAGTTTTACTGATTGGGTCTTGGTCAAACAAAGATCCCTAGTGATCTTCTTGTCTATTGATTGTATTTCAACCGCTTTCACTGCCCAGAGAAACAGTTGAGAGCAAAATTAGTAAAAAGTACAAACATTAAAATTATAGAAAAATAAAATCGTTATTTACTGCCTGAATATTTTCTGAATCCAAAATTTCATTCCCGCACAACGCTAACTTTTATCATTTTTCCCATTTCTGGTGGCTTTGGGGAATTTAAATATTTTCCTTTATTTTTATTTTACCCCTTTTAACCTTGTTTTATGATTTACTTTTTGCTCTATTACCTATTTTTAAACTTTTTCTTCTTTTGGCCCTTTTTACAATTTTGTACCGTTTCTATCCCATGAACATTTTATTCTCTTTACCCTAAATTAATTAACTTTTTCCCCCTTTTTTCCTAACTAGCCTATTTACCCTTTTTACCGTGTATCTACCTTTCCACCCGGTTTACATATTTTTATTTCTCTATCCCCATTAAAGCTTTAGGTCAGAGTGTGCCAGATATATTCCAGGTATTAAACGCTATTAAAAGTAATATTATATTACTACAAATTCTTTATTTCTATTTATTAGTGCTTATAATTTGGACTTGCACTATTTATGCCCTAATTAGGATAGATTTGTATTATTAAATTGATTACTCACCAAACAACAAACAACACATTGATGCGTTAAATTATGTAAATTAGAGTATTTAATATATTGGTAGTTTGAGGCTCAACTAAAATGAGTTCTTCTATTAAATTTGGAGGGAACATTGAATAAATTTGGTGTTACTAATACTATTACTATAACCATTCCCAATAATCGAAGTCTCTAATTCACTGGTAAAACACAATAAAATTAAACTTAATATCATATACCGGTAATAACTAACTACACAACTTTCAATGTATCTGATTAACTCAACTTACGCAACTAGTTATTTGTAAAACTGTAGTCAACTCTCGTTTAGCATTCAACCATTGACTGTGTCAACAACTCGTTTGAGATCTTTCATCATACATCCGTACACTTCCTCTAGCTTTGAATGAGGAACATTTCGTTAGGTGTGTTAGTATCATTGTTCTACCATTCAAATACCTTTCGAATTCTCTAATGTACTGAAACCTCACTTAGAACGCACAGGGCATATAGGGGATGTTGGTTACAATTTTTACATTTATTTTTTATCATTATAAGTTCTTAATATGTACTTAATTAAATTTATTGGATGCAACATTTGATCACTGTCAATATAATAATGTTTTTATCAAACATTTGGTTAAACCAATATTTTGTAAAAATCAAATTATAAATTTAAGTTCAGTATTTAAACCATTCCCTCAACGACGTTGCTTGGCCCATGTTATATGAATGCAAAATAGGATTCAAATTAAAATGTATTACTAAAAAACACAAAATTAAATTGTCATTATCATTATAATATTATAGCCCTGATTGAAATTTAAGATTATTTGTTATTTTTGGCCTTGATTTTCCTGAGGAAGATTGAATTTAGAGCTTTTGTAAACGCATTCT
This sequence comes from Timema monikensis, assembly GCA_902151445.1. Taxonomy (NCBI): domain Eukaryota; kingdom Metazoa; phylum Arthropoda; class Insecta; order Phasmatodea; family Timematidae; genus Timema; species Timema monikensis. The sequence continues at coordinate 111,459 of CABFVZ010002265.1, read as the reverse complement.
TATGAGGAGATTGAAAAAACAATTAGTAAAAATCCCAGGTAAGCACTTCATGAGCACTTAGTTTTAATCAGACTTCGTTTGGTTGGCCCGTATACCAAGCTACCCCACAGCAAGTGTTCCAAGCTACCTCACAGCAAGTGTTCCAAGCTACCTCACAGCAAGTGTGCCAAGCTATCTCACAGCGATTGTGCCAGTATACCTCACAGAAAATGTGTCAAGCTACCTCACAGCAAGTGTGCCAAGCTACCTCCCAGCAAATGTGACAAGCTACCTCACAGCAAGTGTGCCAAGCTACCTCCCAGCAAATGTGACAAGCTACCTCCCAGAAAATGTGACAAGCTACCTCACAGCAAATGTGACAAGCTACCTCACAGCAAATGTGCCAAGCTACCTCACAGCGAGCGTGTCAAGCTACCTCACAGTTAGTGTGTCAAGCAACCTCACAGCGAGCGTGCCAGGATACCTCACAGCGAGTGTGCCAAACAGCCCCCTAGCAATTTAATTTTGTTAATCTCATCTCCAAGCTCTCAATATAGATTTTTGAGTATAATATTTTTTTAACAGTGTAAATATTCTATATTTTAAACATATGCAGAGTGTTATATTTCTTTTTAGATCAATTTTACAAAACAATTAGTAAATTATTTCAAATTTACTTACTGCAACAATAATTAAACTAGTCTAGATTTCTCCAACACCAATCATGAGAAAGACTATAAACAAATATGACAGGAGAATCTTGTTTATCTTAAAGAAAGATAAATTTGATGCTTCAATCAGTCAATTATTAAATGGATTATTAAGCCTGTACCAACCTACCCCGGTTTCCCCTAGGGAATAGGCCTATATGGGTTTAGTTCTTTCACTCTTTTTGTGAAGAATTCTAGCGTTGAATGTATATATATATATATTTAACGCTAGAATATATATATATATATATATATATTTATTCAACAATTCTAGAAAAAAAGGCGTTCCAATTATTTTTTAATGTTAATTTGAATACATTGTAGTTATAAAGTATTAAAAGTGATTAATTACCCTGACAAAAGTTATAATTATTTGGTTTGATTTTCCAAAATATAGAAACCATCAGTTTATTTCAAATCAAAGTAAGAGCGCTATATATTATGGGTGATGTATGAAATCAAAATAATGTAGAGGTTGACTGTGAGATGACGACATTACCCAAGTGCAGTGGATAAAGTCAGAAATAGAAAGTAGTTTATCTCATTTCGACCTAATAACGATAATATCGACACTAGCTTGCATGACTTGGATAACGGTGGACATTATTTGTTAAATTAAGAATGTTTCAATACTGATTATATTTCGGAACGTTTATTTGATCTGGGACCAGAATTTTAATCGGCATGCCTCATTTTGATGCTTTCTTTTCCACTAACCTAACCTAAGCTAACTAATCTACTTTGAACCCTAGAATTTGACATTACCCAAGTGCGTGTGGATAATATCAATACTCTCCAGCCAAACTTCGAAAAATTTACAATCAACTCTCACTTAACTTGATTTACGTATTTAGTATAATGTCAACATTATCTGGATAATATTGACTTATCCAAGTTCGTATTCCACCCTTAGCATTTACAAAGATATACCTTATTAGCAATTAATATTCAGTGTCTGAATGAATATCAAAGTGAAAATTACAACCAAAGAAATTTATGTTACCTTCATCACTAAAATATTTTAAATTTCAGATGACGTGGAGAATAGATCTAAAAATGAAGTAGTCTCATTTGAAGATGCAGTTTCCATGGCAGGTGAGTTTGTTATGAATTAGAAAATAGCTTGTTTAAACATATTTGTAAGATACGATGAATAAAACAAACAAATGGTCTATTAAAAATAGTTTTTAAGTTTCCTTGTAGTATGTGATACACCCACCCCTAGCACTGTGACTGCCTCAGCGCGGTCTCAATGACTAACAGTCGGATAGGGAGTGCAATAAATAACAATGTACATTATAACGATGGATTCTTGGCGGCATGATCCGAGTTAACGCTGAGCTAGTAAACCTACACTGTTTACAAGCTTCTCAGATATTATTTACCACTCATCCTATATTTATTGGCCAGATACAGTTTAATAGATGTTATTATTAATAGACAGGAATGCTATACGAGCCAATAGGGTACACAGAAAGACAAAACTCATTTATTGTTTTGGTATATAATAAATATTTTATGATGAAAAAAAATTCAAATTACAAAATAAGATGTTTAACAAGTAAGTTGATGTACATAAATTAACTACCAAGTGTAAATTACAATGACCTCAAACCCTATCTAACAAGGAAAAATTGGCAGGGCATTGTTTCATAACTAAATGTGCTAAGACATATACCAAATGAAAATAATCCTATGTTTTCTCGCTAAAATCTAAACTAAATATTTGAAAGGCATGGAGCCGTTATGTTAATATACGTTGTCCTCAACTGACAATCAAAACAAGAAAATATATCATTAAAGTAAAAAACTAGGCTCGCTATAGCCCAGTGAGCCTTTCTACAAATTCCTGTAAACAATAATATCATACCCTTAGAAAAAGATAACTAGTCTTTTAATAGGTGTATCTAGTACAACAGCGTTCAAATAACATTATAAAAAATCCATTATATTTAAAGACAAACCGGCCAACAAACGGCCCGTTTCCCGCAACGCGAAACAACCTTAATTCCTAATACTTGCTAAATGTACGCGCCCAAATGGGTTAAATAGGAAACATATCCGGTACCGGAAGCTCTACCAGAACGAACCATTGGTGAATGAATAACAGAATTAATATGTGTAAAAGCAAACAATTGAAGTTATTTAGTTGTCTCCTAATTAACGATAATAAGCCCCGGAAAACAATCAAACATAATCTATCCTTACAATCAAGGCAAATTATGATTACCCTCAAATACTATCCCCATTTGAAGTTTCTATTTCTTCAAGCCCACCATCCTAGAAACAATTATCTTTCATGTTAACTATCTAAAAAACACGCTAGAAATAGTGACCTAGGGCACACACAAACATGACTTATTATATTGTAACGTGGGGCGCACGTGACCTGGGAGGGTCACAGGCCGTTCACACGTGAAAGTGTGAACCACGAGTTCTTTTAGGGATATTGGGGTAGGTTGCCGACCAAACACGAATAAAAATGACCACGGAATATTCAAGGTTTTGATTATTAAAATTACCACCTACATACACACTCTGATTAACTGTATATCTAAATTAACTATAACTAAACAAGTTATTAAGTAAAATAAAAAGAGCCTAAAGCAAGTCTGTAACTTAATTATAACTAATAGAGCACACAGAGATGTAAGTAAATTGAATAAACAAATTAACAACTATAAAACACCTAATGACTACTCAAATATTTAAAAAAACAGTCACAAAAATGTTCACTAACACAGCAGTTCACAATAACAACAAATGTCACTTGTCTCCCACACGATACACGGCAGGGACCCGCTATACACAAACGCCGGACTCGCTGACCCACCCGCAGACGCGCCTACCTGCTCGCTGGTCACTCTGGCTCACACACTTGAAACGTCTGTCCACACAATGTACACACCGGTACACACACTCACACTGGGGACTCCCGGACTCATTGGTTGAGAACCAAGAACTGAGTACCCACGGCTATCTCTGAGCGTGTTTATATAGGAGTGGTGACAGCTAAGGGTCTGGAATACTCCATTTCTAGAATTAAAAGTCCAGAATAAAAAGGATCCAGACCCCTCTAGATGTGTCTCTG
>CABFVZ010002265.1:84686-105898 GCA_902151445.1 Timema monikensis | reverse complement strand
GTTCGAGGACCGGCTAGGACAACACAGACGTCTTTATTGAACAGAGACAAACGAGGAGACGATGCACACACATTTAACACAGTATATACAACAGTTTTCAAAGTATTGTGTCCCGCCTCATCTCTACTTCAGAGTGAGGCGGGTGATAGAAGCGGCCAACCCACATTGGCCGCACGGATATAGCACCTGACACTGATAATAACATATAATGAAAAGATAAAAAATAAAATTTTTGTCAGTAATAAATATAGTCTAGTTCTCTATTGTCTGTGCTTTGGCAATGTTTGTGGGGGAAAACGGACCAACCCACACCTTCTCTATGGTGTGGGTGGAGGCGTAGGCACTGATTAAGACACTCACAAATGACGACGTATAACATTAATATGACATATAACACGCAAGAATATGTACAAGTTTTTCCTCGCCTCAACTCTTCCTTCAGAGTGAGGCGAGTATTTGTATCAACTTTCAAGGGGGGGGGGAGTAGGGTTTTTTAAACTAGTTGACCAGAAGAAGGGGTAGAATCACGTGGTTCCATGTCCGAGTTCGACCAATCAACGTTCTCTTGTTTCCTGAGAATTTGCACGTACACCAACCTCCCTTGGCGAGAACTTCACGGGGGTGGGGGTGGAAAGGAGGATCAATGTTAATTCCCGCAGAGGTTTGTTCAACACTATGATACTCGCGCTATCTTGGGGCCGTGACTGTTTACCAGTTGTATTGTTTCACACGGTACAGTGACTATGTATTTGAAACCTGTGTGATTGCCTTCATTGTGCCTTCTTATTTACTCACTTTGTTTTGCACTGAGTCCTACTAACTGTTCAGGTTATGAAGATATTTATAATCATTTGGTTAATAATTTATGGATAAAGTAGGTCTAATTTATAGAAAGTGTACCCAAGTTTGCGTGATGGGAGAGTAGAAACATATTTAGGAAAAATCATTCTCATTACACCCAACCGGAGATTGAACCCCAATTTCTTTGTCAAGGGTTGTCTAATCTATCTCAAGGGCGATGTCTTAGACAATGCAGCCACCTATACAAGCTTATACACTATTGTTAAATAGAAGAATTGTCTAATAAAATCTCTAACTGCCTCAATTTTCTCAAGGCCTTTGCTGATCAACTATTTAGATACACATTTTTTATACTGGTGGTAGATAGTACCGTAGCTTGTCTATTATATCACCAGCTATCATTTGTTATACTGGTGGTAGATAGTACCGTATCTTGTCTATTATATCACCAGCTATCATTAATATCTAAAGGCTCCACAAAGATCCCTCTTGATGTGTATATTCGCGTTATTTTAAAGCAAGTACAAACAATATAGATATGTTAAACACTTCAAATGGGTGTATATGTTGGTTTGTCCACTTTATAAATTACATAAAATATTGCCCCTATCAGGGAGGTAAGCAAACACATACGTCACCCTCATCTTGATGTGCTTTCCTGGGGACTCTATTGGTGTTCGAATCACTGTTGTGTGTACTATACTGACTTTTCCCCCTTAAACAGGTTACATCCCTCTTCGAGCAAATGTGGGTGCATTTCCTCTAAATTAAATGGCATTGATTTATTATTCTTCATGAGAGTAAATATCCAGATGGACCTGACTGCTAGTAGTACCCAGTACATATTAACATATAAATGATGGGTGCAGGGGAAAATAGAGAGAAAGTCACATTACACATATTTTTCAGAACAACTTCTATATCTCAAACCAAGGACCCCAGTAAATACCTTTCTTTTTAAATTAATGTAAATATGACAGAGAAATTTTAACTATAATTTAAAGTGCATTAGAAAGGTCTCATGATTGACTTACATATGGCAGCTCAGCTCAGTTTGAGTTACAATTTGTATTTTCCCCCCTTTTCTCCTGTATACACATATATGTATATTTAAATATAGATACATTACATTATCTGCAGTTTTAATATGTGCTGCGAGTCAATATTGTGTCGAGTTACAGCATGTGTGTGCGTCTACTTGCAAAAGATGGAGTAGTGTGATCTTATTACAATCCCTTCAGATTGTTAACTATTGTAAAATGGTAACTAAATTATCCTTTAATCCAATAGCTATAATATTATTAAATTAAAAATGTATATCTTTAAAAATGTGTTCATTTAATTGTTTCCTAATATTATATTCAATGGTCAGTATTAGTTTTAAATCCCACACGTTTGGTTCATAAACACGCATCAAGGGTTTAAAATACTATTATTAAGGAAAACGTAAGTTAGCTATTGTCAAGGACCTTGTCATTATTTTAATTGGCTTATGGCTGCAAGTAGATAAACATCGTGAGTTTATAAAAAAAAGTTATCACTAGGGCTGTGTGGGATTGACATTTTGACTTCGGGAAATTTTCGGGCGGAAAATAACTATTTCCCACGGGGACGGGACGGGAAAAGGAGGGAAAAAAATTAAAATAATTTTCCACTTTAGGTCTATATATATTTATCAGATTTATAATTTTAGTCATTTCAATTAAAAAAATTAAATTATTTGATAGTTTAAATTGAGTTAAATGTAGTGGTAGATTTCAGCAATATTTTTAATAGAGAGGAATAAGGAAAAAAATCCAATTCAGTTGCAGTTATTGGTTTAGCCAATACATTTACATTCTATAGTCTTTCAATAAAAAAAATTTAAAGGAAAAAAATATTTCCACCTGAATTTTTTTATTAAAAAACTGTAAGTTCTATCAAATAAAAACTAAATATTATGTCCAACAAGTGTTGAGTAAGATTTTTGATATTTATGTGAATTAAATAACTAGTCCTAATAGAACTATAGCAATAGTGTATTTATAATCAAATATTTTTGGTTCGAATATAAATAGGTATATTCTAAAAATAAATTTTAAGATTGACTAATATAGTTTCTAAATAAAAAACTCATGTCGTGAATTCTTACAAATACTTTCGCAGTAAAACATCAGAATATTCAAACTAACCTGAATAAATAGAGCCACATTCTTGTCCATGAGAATAACAAAAACATTTCTCACCCGAGCCAGTTACTAAAACTATCACAAAAAGCGCTGTTGCACTCCAAATATATTAGCTTATCCAACACTTACTATTCATGGTATAAAAGCAAATGGATGCCATTACAAATAATAATACCCACGTAATTTACGTGTCTATATGCAATTAGTGTGTTGAAGGCTAATTTCGTGATAATTTTTATATTTAAAAGCCACTTTTATCATTATTTTGCACTAAAAATATGTTTTTTCTGCTTAAATCTATTCAGAGATATATTTAGTGTGGTTACGTTATTTAATGGCACTTGGTTGTTTTGTAAGGAGATACAAAATAAGTGACTGAAGTTTCCAGTGTCCAGCTGCTTAATGGAAGATAGGGTTCATTACAATTTATAGATTAATAATATTTTTAATGAAAATTAAATACAAACATAGCTTTGATGGTTGATCCTTGGCTGTGATTTTTTAAATATTTTCCCTTAAAAATCCCGGGAAATATTTTGTCTCGCCCAAATTTGGGGAACAACCATGTGGGATCCAGCACAGCCCTAGTTATGACCTGAGTGTTTATCCGAGCAATGATTAGTTTCACATGTTCAGAGTCCTGTAGGACACACCAGTTAGGATAAATGTGCTTACTGCTGTGGATATAATTGTTATTATTGGGTCTAACTGCTAACTTTTAACAGGCAAAAACCTGGAGAGGCTACTGTAAAATCACAATGATAGATCACACGTAAAATAAATATCCTAGGGTACATAGCCGAGGTTCGAACTGTAAGGTGCCTTCAACTCTCTCGGGTACTTGAAATTAAAAATATAATATGGGTGCCCTGACTACTCAGATGGATAATGGGTGCGGTAATTATAGGAAGTAATAATAATAATAACAATAAAACCATTTATATTGACTAGAATTACAGATTTATATTTAAATTAAGTTTCAGAGGAAACATGTAGGATTGATGGTGATTTTTAAAAGTAAAATATTGACCCATGGCCTGCCTATTGTGCATGGTGTAGCTACACATCTAAGTTATTATGCTTTTTTGTTTGTGGATAGTGGTTATTTCTTTGAAATATTTATTTTATAAAAACAATAAAGCAGCACTACAATAAAATAAAATCTTTTAACCAGACACATTGGTGAACTAGCCTTCTAACCAAGGTAAATATAATAATTATTGTTATTATTACTTCCTCCTCCAAACTATTCGTGAACTGCCATACTTTTTGTTGATGAATAGGCGTTCGGTGTCACATTTGTTATGTTCGGCGCTAATAACTTTAGCTTTTACTTGAGGGGGGAAAAGATTAATTTACAAAATACATTTTTGTCTTTTTTAAATAAAAAGACGCCGATATTATTATTTTCTTTCAAAGATAACAATTAACTTTTTACTTCCAAAACAAAGAAGACTAAATTATTTGGAAAGTTGTGATTTAAAAATATTAATGAATGTTTAAAAAATATAGTCACAACATATATATTAATTGGAAAATATTATTAACAGGATTTTAAACAGTACCGGTATTAAGAGAGTCGGTCATATATAAAAATTAAACATTCAAGAAAAATAATCTAAAACTATATCAAAACAGATTTGCCGCTCCAGTGACGTTATTTCTAGAGCATTTTAAACTAAGACCTTGATTTGACCCAGAATGTCAATAAGACATCTATAGTTTAGTCAACGAAGTATAAATAAAAGCAAAAATACGAAAATTTTAAAATTTGGGAGAGAGGTTAACTAAGGCGTACTTTCGAACATATTAAAAGAAAGGGTCAGAAGTGAGCTAGCACCGCCATCTTGGAAAATGGTTACAGTTTTACAGTATTTTGCAAATATCTCATGAACTATTGATTCTATGAAAAAAAATTGCTGTAATCAAAATTAAAGAGTATTAATTTCTAAGCAAATAAGGTGTCATTAATTTTTTCATAACTATCTTTTGCTACGAGGAAATTGGTACTGAATATTGGAACAATTGCTGCCATTTTAGAAAATAGTTACAGTTTTATAGGTTTTTGCAAATATCTTGAGAACTAATGATTTTATGGAAAAAAATAGTAACTATCAAATGTTAAGAGTATACGTAGATGGAATGGCGTTTCGCCCCACTTTGCTCTGATTGGTTAAATTTGGTCACGTGACCATGCCCCTCGCTCTCGGATTGGCTGTTGGTGTCCCCCTCCCCTCCCCATACTCTCCTCCTCCTGACCCCCTTTCCAAAAATGTTGGTTCTTGTTACAAACAATTTGGTACTTGTATTTTCTTGTTTTATTTGTTTTTTTATGTACTGGGTTTTCCCTGGTGACTCATACCTGATGCCAGTATATTTCCGTCTGACCTGAATTTCCCCTCTAGTTATTTCCATGACGACATGGAGTTAACAATCTGTTGTCCTCCTTCAATGTCGCAAAGATTTATTTTTGGTTTTCTATGTGGCAATGGGTTTTCCCTGATGACTGGCGCCATTTTGGATGTTGGACAAGACAGGGATGGATCGTGACCTTGAATGATGTCGCAACCTTCCCCAGTAGTGGGCTTTCCCTGATGACTGGCGCCAGTTTGGTGGCTCGACAAGACAAGCCTCCTAGATCTATGTGACGTAATAATTGCGTGTAATATCGCAACACTTCCCCCCTGGGTTTTCCCGATGACTCATACCTGGTGCCAGTTTGGCAGCTTGACAAGACGTGTCGAGACAGGTATAGATCGTGACCTTGAAACCGTGAGCTCGATGATCGACTCTGGCAAACCCTCCCTTTGGCAATGGTTTTTTTTCACAGTGATGTCGCAACTTGTCCTCGTAACATAGCAACACCCTATGTGGTAATGGGTTTTTCCCGGTGATGTCGCAACTAGAGAGCATTGACACAGCTTTAATTATGCGGAATCATACAACTCAGAATCCTCAGTTCAGGGCCTCTACCTCCCCCCCAAAAGTCTGCTAAAATTGTTTGTTTGGTATCTTTTGCGCCAGTCATCAGGAAATAACCCATTGCCACATAGAAAACCAAAAATAAATCTTTGCGACATTGAAGGAGGACAACAGATTGTTAACTCCATGTCGTCATGGAAATTACTAGAGGGGAAATTCAGGTCAGACGGAAATATACTGGCATCAGGTATGAGTCACCAGGGAAAACCCAGTACATAAAAAACAAATAAAACAAGAAAATACAAGTACCCACATGTTTGTAACAAGAACCAACACGTATGGAAAGGGGGTCAGGAGGAGGAGAGGGGGTTAGGAGGAGGAGAGTAGGGGGAGGGGAAGGGGACACCAACAGCCAATCAGAAAGCGAGGGCCGTGGTTACGTGACCAAATTCAACCAATCAGAGCAAAGTGTGATGAAACGCTATTCCATCTACTAGTATAACATTATCTAAAAAAAAAAACAACTAAGACTTAGCAATTCATTTGGAAAACGAGTTGGCTCCATTTCCACTAGCTCTTTTCAATGAAGCCGGAATGCGAAAAACAAATAAATCCTCACTGTACGACATTCTTACAATATCAGAAAAACTTATTAATTTAAAATAGTGCCTCAATATTGTGGATGGTGGTTTCCTCCTACACAGAGTCAAGTGAGCAACACATTAAACTTGTTCATCTCAATGAACTGGATACATAAATTATATCAATAAGCATTATGGTAAAAACTACACAGTAGTCTTCAACGGCTACTTAAATACGATTAACAATATAAAAAAATCTGAGCAAAATTTACTACATACAATTAAAATATCTGTGGACATACATTTTGAGTAAAATATGTGCGTTAACGTTCAACAAGTCAATTCCTATCAAATGACAAACATAAGAGTAGATTGATTAACATACTTTTGGCCAAACTGAATAAAGATTATATTGGATTTCGGGGAAGCACTGACGACGCAGACTTTGTCATCATTAGAAACGAGATCGAAACATCTACTATAAACGAAAACATAGCTATTATTGATGAGGACGTTGACCTACTGGTTTTATTACTCGCACTGGCTCAACCACAAGGATAAATGTTCTTCGTCAAAACAGGCAAATGAAAAACTGAAACGAGACTGTATTCATAGCACCTGCTAAAATAATCGGGACTTGCAAATTATATTCTTTTCCTACACGTCTTCAGTGGATGCGATACGGTTGCAGTAATCAATAAGGAAAAGATAAAATTCGTCAAGATATTCCAAAATCATCAACATTTGCATGACATAGTTGAAGTGTTTAATAATTTGCAACTCTTCACACGTAGGTGTATAATTGAGCAGGATAGTGGATTTTTTCTGGTTTTGTATGGTGCATGTTACACAGATAAATCTTTAAACAAATATCGGTCCAAATTTTTCACGGAATCCGTAACAAAAATCAATACAGATATTACCTCATTCCCAGCACACAAAAAAAGAGCTGCTAAGCAGCAAAAATTTATAGCGTATCAAGTCCAAAAATTGCATGGAAATGATTTATCTAGCGAACTTTGGGGCTTGTAATGATATAGAATTACACATCTCAATAATTTATTATTCACATCTTTATTAAAAAATTACGATATTTTAAATGAGAGCTAGTAGTAAAATTTATTTGTGTTAAGTTGTTAAGTTGCAAGGTATGGCGTCTACGTTTACGTCTCTGTTTGAAAAGACAACGCAGTTTTGTGAACAGAAAGGCACCTGGATGACCACACCATTTTTTTAGGAAGCTTTGAGAAGGAAATATCGATTGATATACCCTTTCAGGGTACGTATCTCTTCACTTTCCTTCCTGATGAGGAGCCGTGTAGGTAGAGTCTATGACATCTTAATCTGTGTTCTAAATATCACATGTCGGGAATTATCAAGCATATAACGTAATAGACGGGCTTTTATTAAAATCTACAACGAGTGAAATATCTAGCAAAAAACTGTTTATCTACTTAAAATAAAAATAATTATAAGACACCAGAATTTTTAATTTATAAAATAAGACATAGTCCCTTTTTAATTATTATAATACAGAACAGAAACTTAGACTCAATCCAATCGTTACATCAAATGTCACCCTAATGGTGGCGTACAAGCATTAATATATCAGGCTCTTTTAAACGTTACAATAATGGCTTCCCAACGTGGAGGGCCTGATAAACTGAAATAATAAATTTAAATTCAGTTCACAACCCGAGAAAGTGAGTGCTCAAAGAACAGTGAAAGTGCCGAAAACTACTTAAGTGCTTTATTACTACCACACACAAATAACCAGATGACTTAAGAAGAAAAGTTCTAAGCCAGGTGGCGTAAGAAGAAGTTCCAAGCCAGGTGACTTCAGGAGTAGGAGTTCCAAACCAGGTAACTTCAGAAGAAGGTCAAAGCTTCTAGACTTCAGGTGAGGTACGCAGGGAGAATTTCACGTAAGTCATCAACAAAAAAATTTCATTAAATATGAAAGAGACAGACAGTAGTAGCAGCAGTGAGGATAACCTTCCCCTAGCACAATATTCCCAGCCAATGGTAGAAGAACATCTTTGTTTAGAACTATCTAATCAGGAAAAAAGTGAAAAACAAATTGAGAATGTAGTTGAACCAATAGCCCATAAAGAAGAAGACTTAAAGGGGGTGGAGAATGTTTCAAAGGTAGAATATATAGAACAGCAAATGATTGAAAAGTTAAGTCAAAAAATAGATGAAAGGTTCGATAAAACTAGCCAGGAGCTACAAAAAAAATCTCCATGAGTTAAAATAAATGAAAGAAAATAATCAGAAATTAAATACAAAGTTTGATGAAAAATTTAAGGGCGTAAATGAACAATTCAACAAGTTAAAACAAGAATTGCAGGGTAAGTTTCAAGAAGTACAAAACAACTTTGACGAAAAATTACAGAAACTACAACAGACTAAAAATGACCAAACGCCGGTGAGGGACGAACTACATACGCTTAGGGAAGACTGTAGTAAGTCAGAAAAGCAGACGAATGAGCAGATGAAAAAACTTAAAAATGCAAAGGAAAACTTGAAACTTAGACAGGACACTTTAAATTCCAAGGTAAAAAATACTCAGGAAAGGAACGATAAAAATAAAAATGAAATTCTAGAACAGGTACATAATTTAACAGAATGATTTGCGACCATTGAAAAAAGCAGCAAATATGTAGTGAGAACCTTAGATTCCAAAATGACCTCTTTGATGGACACACAGTACCAGATGTTCAAATACAGGAAATAGTTGACCTCCAATTGGACAAATTTAAATACAACCTGACTGAAACTGTGGACAAATTTAAGGACAATCTGACTAGGACTGTGGACAAGACGTCACAAATAGTCGAACAAATGCGACAACAACTATAACAGACTAAGTCAAAACATGATGAACTAGTGGAAAAAGGGATGCTAACTACTGCTGGTGCCTTGGTATTACCCAGTACAAGCATCCAGAGTCAATTAATGGACTTTGTGCCCACCTTCAGTGGAAATAATGATAGGGTGCATGCTGCACAATTTTTGAAATAATGGATAGACTTTTTGAAAATAGTAAGCCCACCGAAGCACAAAAAATAGCGTTTTTTTATTTCAAAGTTGGTAGGTGAAGCTGAAGTATGGATGAATAGTTACGAGGATGACTATACATCCTATGAAGCAATAAAGATACACTTCGTAAATATTTTGGTCCGTGTATAAGCAGTACAAATTAGTAAATGATATTTTTACAGGCCGGTATGATCCACATCGAGGGCCTATGTGTAAATATTACAATAGATATGTCATGAAGGCAGGGAATTTGGACATCCCTATTGACGGGGAAAGATTAGTAAATCAGTTATTGCATCACTTTCCACGTGAAATACAAGATACTCTTATAGCTGCTAGAGTAAAAACTAGTGTTGAAATGAGATACATTCTAGAAATATTTGACGAGCGCTCTAGGAGAGAAAGGTCAAGGCCACACATGCAAGATAGCTCATTTCAAAATGGAGGAAACCAATTAAATAGGGACAGTAGAAATAACCAAGCAAAACCTATCCAGAGACCGAATCAGGAGCCAAGAACTCGAACTTGGGAAAATTCCAATAATCAGGGAAACAATTCTAATTTTAATTACACTAATCCTAATCAAAAGGTAAATTATTCTAATCCTAATTACAAGGGAGGTTTTTCTAGACCACCAGGGGATAGAATAAACGTAATTTAAAGAAAAGAATTTACAGGTAATGGTGGTCAACCGAGAAATCAGCTGATAGGAATGGCATAGACCTTGAAAAACTAGAAGAACACCCACAACAACTGAGTAGACATTCTTTCAACCCCGTGCCAATGTCCGTCAGGAGACAGGACAAAACTGTCAAAAAGATAGTTAAACAATTCATTGAGTTGCCCGACAATAACATCGACTAATGTTTAGAGAAATGACTCTTGTTTTAGGAAACTGTCAAGAAGATAGTTAGACAAGTCATTGAGTTGCCCGACAATGACATCGACTAATGTTAGAGAAACGACTCTTGCTTTAGGAAACTGTCAATAAGATAGTTAGACAAGTCATTGAGTTACCCGACAATGACATCGACTAATGTTAGAGAAATGACTCTTTCTTTAGGAAACTGTCAAGAAGATAGTTAGACAAGTCATTGAGTTGCCCGACAATGACATCGACTAATGTTAGAGAAATGACTCTTGCTTTAGGAAACTGTCAAGAAGATATTTGTTGCTATGTGAAAATAATTTCATTGTAATATCAAAATAAAGAAAGTTTCATGTTATTAATTTTAATTTGTAATAGTAGTAATAGTAACAAAAACGTCAAATCTACACGTGTTCAGATTCGAACCCGAGGTCTGTTAAAAAAAAATAACGCACATACCTTGTAACTGAAATACTTCTCAGGCTTATTGTCAGTAGAATACTTGTATATTTCCTAAGAAAATATAATGTTACAAAGAAAACAGAGAGAGAAACTAAAAGAGACGGAGAACTACCCTGGTCAATAATATTTAATCCTCAGAGAAAAGGGTTCCTTTGACAAAGAAGTTAGTTTGAAGTAAACTATAATAGCCAGTAAGGCATCTAGAATTTCTTTTCAAAATGAAAATAACAAAGATAAACTCCCTTCTTTCTCTCTCTCTCTTTCTCTAACCATATTGTAATATAAAATAAATTGTGTTTTTATGTATAGGGCCTACATCTTAAATTACATAATTAATATTGTAAAATTTTTAATGTAATTTTAGTGAAAAAAAGCTAATAAATGAAACTGTTTAAGGGTTTATGAATATTAAATTATATGTGCTGTAGTACTACTATTAATGTATTAGGCAAGGAGGATGACTATTGAATTCTTTGTGTTGTATTAATAATGTGTTAACAAGATGTGTTTAAATAAATAGTAATTTCTCAAAATCTATCATAGGAAAGTAGTGTAATTCATTAAAAGTATCTTAAGGGTGATGATATTCAAAAGATCGACTCATTAGTATCAATCGGGAAATTCTAAGATATAATTTAAATTCAGTATTAAAGAAGGGTCAAGTTATGAACTATAAAAATGCTGAAGTTTATATGAAATTTTATAGGCCAAGGAATGGAAAGAGTATTAAGAATATTTGATAAAGAATTAGTTATATATATATATAAAAAACCGATCTAAGTGAAGTATATGAACTAAATGAATTTGTTTACGACACCCAGTAATGATCGTTCATGGTAAAATATCATCATAAATACGAGGTATCTAAAGAAAAGGAAGCTATGTTTTAAATTCTCTTGGTGTGGATAGTTAGGTATGCCAATGGTATGAATTATAGTCGTAGATCTAATATATTGTCTTCGTGGAATGTCCACCAGTTGAAGGTGAAGTACTCGTCGTTGATCCAATATACACCAGTTAAGGTGAGTTACGTCGTCGAAAATGTGTATATATATATATGGGAGGGATTACCCCATAAAATTTATTTAGGTGAGTCTCCGATAGTGAAGAAAGGTAAGATAATAGTCGACATAATTCATTTGTTTAAACCTATACCAGGGAAGGAATTAAAGTTATCTGATGAGATTTTCTGGTGTGTCTTGTAAACAAATTATAACAATAAAATGAATAACAAAACTAAAAAGAGTATTTAACTCTGAAGTAAAGAAGAATATTAAAGAGTTAACCTTGGGTCTATAAAATAATAAAAATAGCTATAGAAAAGGATGATTTAATTAAAGTATTCTTAAAAATAAAATAAAGCTAATTTAATTAAAATCAAATCGATTTAATTAAATAATTTTTAAAGAACAAAGGATAGAAGCTATAGTATTAAGAAGGATCGATCAATGAATATTGAAATAGATAATTTTAAACAGTAAGTCTTAATAAAAAATATTTAATATAATTGTATAGTATTAAAACAATTAAATCAAGTTTTATCTACATTGTATAACATATTGAATTAAATATATCAAGTATATTGTATTAAGTTAATATAATGTAACTTTAGTTAAGTATTTTATAATTAAGATTACTTGAATAGTGACATTAGATAAAAACAATAAAGAAAACAAATTATTATTAGTGTGACAAAAAAAAGGTATTTTTTCCTATTTTGTTGATGTATGTAACAAAGGAACTTCAAGAAAGAAAGTATGGTCGAGAGCAAACCTTGACTAGACTAGAAACCATTGTATGTAAAAGTGATTTAGTTATGTGTATTCAATTTCAAGTGCATTTTATAGTAAACTTGTACATTATGTAATTGCTGTTAGATATCACACACGTTCAATCTTTCCAGCATTTAGGGGGGTGCTGTAATGATATAGAATTATACATCTCAATAATTTATTGTTAACATCTTTATTCAAAATTACGATATTTTAAATGAGAGCGAGTAATAAAATTTATTTGTGTTAGTTGTTAATGTGCAAGGTATGGCGACATCCTTCTACGTCTCTGATAAAAAAGACAACGCAGTTTTGTGAACAAAAACGCACCTGGATGACCACGCCTTTTTTCTTTTAGGAAGCTTCGAGAAGGAATTGTCGCTTGATATACCCTTTCATGGTACGCATCTCTTCACTTTTTTTCCTGACGAGGAGCCGTGAAGGTTGAGTCTATGACATCTTAATCTGTGTTCTAAATCTCACGTGTCGGGAATTACCATGCATATAATGTAATAGTATAGTCGGGCTTTTATTAAAATATACAACGTGTGAAATATCTAACAAAAAACTGTTTATCTACTTTAAATGAAATTAACTATAAAACACCAGAATTTTTAATTTATAAAATAAGACATCATCCCTTTTTAATTATTATAATACATAACAGCAAACTTGGACCCGATCCAATCGTTATATCAAATGTCACCCTAATGGTGGCGTACAAACATGAATGTATCAGGCTAGCTCTTTTAAACGTTACAGGCTAGAAACATGTATAGTGTCGTCTTGTTCCGTTCACAACTATGGACGCTGTCGCTCCCGAGGCTGTATTAAACCTTCTATTCTGTAAATGTACGACTGGCCGTGGATCTGTTGGTGGATTCAGAAAAGGGAGAATTCATTGCACAGCAGCATGCCATAACTGCCACGGAGATTGTTTGAATGGCGTCAGCAAAGTCGATGCAAACGAAATAGAAGATCAAGATGAACAGAGCACTGTTAAAGATTTGATATCAACATCTTGTGTGAAAGAAGATTCTGAGATCCAAGTTGATCCATCGGATTTTGGTTACGTTGGTAATGAGGAGATCCCCAGCACCAGTCATGCTAGCAAAAACAATGCGCATATTGTGAAGTAAGTGTAGAGGAATATTATAGACCCTAATGGTAAAAAGTATTATCATTATTAAAACTCACTTATGAAATCATTTTTATAGGAGTACCACAATGAGGAGAATGATGAGTATGGACATTTTGTAACATTATTTGTGAATTAAAGAACGTGTACGCCTACATAGAGATAATTTTTTGATCTATCAAGTGAGTGCCGCAATATTCAGTGCCGCTTTACGCGTAGTAAGATACAAATATGAAAAACCTCAACGAAAGCTTTACAGTGATAGCGCTGCTAGGTATCATGGCCTTCAGCTACCCTATAGGATGATAGGTGTTTTTAAAGTTTTATAAATTAAAATACCAATGATAGAAAAAGAACAATGTCTGGCATATTGAGGGAAACAAAATTATAAACAAAACCACGACTAGAATTTAAAAAGAGTTCCGAATACTCAAAAAAGTATATAATTTAGCAGGAATAAAAAAGCAATAAAAGCATAACCCCTAAATGCGGCAACTAGAGTTGAACCTCGAATGTCCGTGGCGGCGTGCCATTCACTGAACAGACAGTAGTTCATCCTATCTATGAAAAGATTCCAATAATACTTACTCATCAGTTATCAGTGAATTTTCCACTCAAGAGTACACTCTTCAACAATGTTGGATCGTTGAGACTGAAAAGATCACTTCTGCTACTCTTGCCGTGAAATACAGATAACAGATACTAGAGTAGACAATATGATAGAATGACCACATAAGCTAGTGAGCTGGTCCGTGGGCAAATACAAATAAATAAAGGAATGGTAGAGCCTACCTGCCTAGGAATGACTCACTGTTCAACACCCGCGCCCGCTGGGCCTCTCTCGATTTGCCTTCTCATCCTCTTGACGGTGATAAATCTTAACTGACTGACATATTAAATTTGTTTTACGTTCACATTAATCTCAACTCAGTTTGATGTCTCAAACTCTTAATTAGTATGACAATTTTTGTCGTGTGTTTACGTAAAGATACTTTATTCCACTAAAAAAAATCCGACTAACGCTGGGTTCTGTGCAATTGCCCCCTTTACACCCTCCCCACTGTCTTTGTCCCTGGTCGCGTCTTACATGGATTTCCCCTTCCCTTTTGATCCATATACTTTACTTTAATATATTTGTTTCGTCAATCGATCCATAATAAGCCCAAATCCCCGTAAGATACTTCTTTCACATCTGTCCAAATGTTCACTAACCATGTCCTCACAAGTATCCCTCATACACTTTGTAATGTTCACAGCTATGAACTATTATTTGGTTTCATATGCATGGATAAGGTATGTCCAGTTTTCGTTAATTTGTTTCTGTTTTAAATATTATTAGTAATTTTCCTCACATACTTTAGCCAAGGATGAGACTCTCGTTTTGAATGTTATCCTTTTTATTTCATATTTTAATTTAAGGTTTTACCTTTATTAATAATATTGTTTCATTATTCATTTTTAATTTTAACATATTTAAAACCATCAAGCCCTTATAAGTTAATACATTTTATTATATACTAGTGGACCCGACAGACGTTGTCCTTCCCGAACAGTGGCTTTTCTTTTGGGTGGCATAATTAATTTCGATAACAAAACAAACAATATGTGATCATCACAATTACAAATTCACAATGAACTCCAATTAGTGAGTTACACAAATATTAAAAATTCAGGGTTTGTCAAGACAACATACAAAATAAAACATATTTTCTTTTCTCAAAATCAACTATATTGAGACAATAGTACATTACAAATACTTTGTTTCACAGTAATGGCATTGCTTTCCCATTCCATCTGTCGGTTTCTGAAACATAAATTTTACTTAGAATAGGAACTGCTAGACACTTATACATACATGGTATCCATTATTAAAAATAATAATATATGGAATAGTGATCCCAACAATTTTTGGAATTTCGCCCACAACTCCACAAATATCAGCTGTATCGAAAAAAATTGCGAAGCTTGCTTACAAATTTGTATGCCGGGTACAGCTAATTTTATTTTATTGACGTACCTTCAAATATGACAAATGTCAAATTACTTTTTAATTGTTTCTATTTTCATAGTGCAAAACATATACTGTTTTGGGCCTAGAACCTTTACGGGCTTAAGCAGAACAACTTACCTATATACGTACCATCTAAATAGTATGTACTTGTTGTACGAAGTACATACTATTTCGATGATACGTACAGTCAGCTGCATAGAAACCTCACCCCCTCTTATACCTAAGGTTGTAATGTTATAAAAAACGGTCCGACAAAATCAATAAAGTTTGTTTTGTTTTTATCTTAATGCGAGTTGATGAACAATGTTTTTCGTCAATCCCTGAGGTGTATAAATGAACAAACTTGATGGTTTGCCAACGCGAGAACACGCAACATATAATTGACCATGTGAGAAGCACTGATTTTCTAGATCCAACCCACAAATGGACATTGTTTGGCCTTGTGACTTATTAATAGTCATTGCGAATGCCAAGCGAATTGGAAATTGCAAGCGTCTGAATGGAATGGGCGAGTCTGAAGGGATCATTGGGATCCGTGGCAGGAGAACAACCTCACCTTGAAACTTGCCGTTCAAAATGGTAGCTTCAAGAACATTAGCCATAATTTTTTTTATGAACAATCGCGTGCCATTGCATAGCTTAGGTGAATTTAAATTCCGAAGCAAAATGATTGGTGAACCAATTTTTAATCGCAAGCTATGTGGTGGCATTCCCGGTAAATCCAGTGAATTCAAAAATTCAACAGGATAATTGACTGCTTCGTCAGGATCGACAACAGTGTCGATCGATTAAAACGACATCTCATTGCCAGGCAATTATTGTTGTATTTTGAAATTAATAGCGTCAACATCGATATTTTTTGCGGCTAAAATAGCTCGTTCACGTAGCCACGCATGATTAATGTAATTAGCGCGCAAATCTGGGAATATGCTTTCAATCAAAGCATCTTTCGTGGCTACCATGTTGCAAAAATTGTCTGGCAATTTTATGCATGGTGTATTTCCATGCAATAGAATTTTTCCATTGCCAATGTTGAGCAATTGTTCTGAGAATGACAGTGCCAATGGGTCGTTTTGCAGTTGAACACGTATATTTATGTTAAGGCGTAATGTATTGGCATTTCGCCATAGGTATGATTGTTTCAAACATGCGTTAACTTCGTCCGCTTATGTAGCGCGTGGAATGACCGGCAATGTCTGTCTAAAATCACCGGAAAGCAGTAGTAGAGCGCCACCGAAAAGTCTGGTATTATCGTTGAGATCTTTCATCGTTCTATCGAGAGCTTCAAGTGAATGCTTGTGGGCCATAGTGCATTCATCCCAGATAATAATTTTGCATTTTTGCAAAACTTTTTCCTTGCCGGAGTGCTTCTTTATGTTGCATATTGCGTCTGGATTTGTGTGAACGTTCAATGGCAACTTGAGTGCTGAATGTGCAGTCCGTCCACCATCAAGCAAAGTCGCTGCAATGCCTGATGAAGCAATTGCCAACGCAATATGATTTTGTGATCGAATGTGCGCCAGTATCAGTAATATGAGGAATGTTTAGCCAGTGCCATCTGTTGCGTCCAAAAAAAAAAAGAATCCACCTTGTTGTGCTGAAATTGACAAATTAATTCGATCGTATATGTTCTTTTGTTCAGCAGTGAGCAGTTGCTCATTATTTGCAACGAATGTAGTCAAAGAGGCCGCATCGAACTGTTGTTCGTGCATAATATCGCTGTTAATGATGTCTTTTGCTGGGTGGCTAGGCGATGGCATACCGAAATGAATGAGTGGTATATTATAAATGAGAATGCAAATATCCTCAATCTTTATTAACGACTTTTTATATATTTCCGGCGAAAAATCGATATTGGGATCTTGATCAGCGGTCCAAATGCGATGCAGAATGTCGTCGCTCATGGAATATTTATATTTATCCCAGAGAACAGAAGCTTGCGACGGAAAACATGTCAATAATATTGCGAATAATTGGCGAATTTGATGAAGAGAGGAACTTAGTACTGCATCTGCAAGTGTGAGATCCCAATGGTTGTTATCTTCCAGCAAATGCAATTTGCGACACGCATCATGGTACGTGTCGTACAAAATACCATTGACTTTTCACAAGTATTGGAAGGACGTATGTCCAGGAACGTTAACCAACAACAAACGCAAGAAGAAGCCTTCACGTTGCTTTGGATGGACTGTGTATAATCGGCCTAATGTATTTCCCATAAATATTCCGTCGTATCCTTGGACTGAAAGTCCTCGCTTTCGTGGGTCCCACTTTTTTGACTGTTTGTTCCACGTGAAAAATCGAGGCCCATCAGTATACATTAATATATTTGCGAATCGACCGAAAATATCTGGTTGGTTGCATCGTCCGAAAACTCAGTTAGTGTGGTTTTTGGGGCAGTTAATGCTCGTTGTAGAGCAGTCTCTTCTGTGAAATAAACACGCTGTCCATTTTCAAGGTGCACGGCCAAATGTATAACAGCAGGGTCTTTTTCGTCTATGGGAAAACTCCAAATGCGCCAAACTGCTTCATTGCTGCTAATGTATCGGCCCATTTGATAACGTGTTATTTCGTCGTTATCATTTACATTTTGAACAGCAAATACAGCCATATCGCTGCCCTTATGAACGTATTTGCAAATGTATTTTATGGACTTCACCGAAATGCAGAACTCAACGTTAATGTGAGCTTTATAGATTTTGCACAGCAATGGCGAATACGGAACCACCCAGCAATTGTCAATGTAAGCCGTTCCACCGTTTGACATGCGCAATTGATATGATTGTCCACCATTATCTGTGTCTCTACGACGATACAATGGGTAACCGTCGATATTAGTGACAGTATCGTTTATAGACGCTTTTGGGAAACGTTTCGTACATTTTCCATTGTCCATGCACGGCGCCGTAATGTTTAGAACACCGCATGGACCATGGATCATGGTAGCGGTAACAATGTCAAACAACTCTTTATCGATATTCCTATCCCGAATTTCTGCTGAAATTATTTTATTAATTTCTTCTGACCGTACTTTGTCAACAAACCAAATCAAAATATGTGTATGTGGCAAACCTCATTTTTTCCATTTAACAGAATACAGCCAGCAACGTGTTTCGCCGAATACAGAGTGATGTGTAATCAAGTTCATCAACGATTTTAATTTTGGTTTGAAGACACGTGCAGTGATATCATGGCAATGCATTGCTGTTGGACCTGGCAACAACAAAATTTTAATTCCATCCCAGTTAGGATTGCACGTAAATGTAATGAACAAATCTGGTTGGCCGTACACGCGCACGAAAGCCATGGCGTCTTTAATGTATTCTTAAATATGACGCGGACTACCAATATATGATGATGGGAGACTATATGCGGTACCGATGTCGTTTCTATTAGTGGTTCCGTTAACGTTACCGACGTTACCGACAATAGCATCATGCAAATGAATGTACTCCTCAGAACGAAGCTTCGCTTGATTATACTTGATGTACCATAATCGCTCGCTTTAAATTTTCGCATACATATCAACTATGTATTGATGAAACAGCTGGCGGCATCGGAGAATGTTGTTGTCTTCATTGGCACGAATCATCAACCGATATGCGTAGAAGTTCATCGCTCTCACTTTCTTGTTGGTTTCTGCACCTGCAAAGTAAAAATATAAATAAGACAAAAAGAAATTAATCTGACAGAAAAAGAAAAAGTAAATAATCTGTAGATTGTACCTCTCACTGGATTTATTTGTTTGATGTTAAAATGATATCCATCTTCTCCTTCCCAAAATATCAACGGATATTGCAAAGCGTCGTAAGAACGATGACTGTCTTGAATTGTGTGAACCGTGTTATCTCTGTGTTGGATCCGTATATCTCGACGTTCATATGCGCCGCCAACTATAACAACTGCAACTTCACTAATGGTTGGTGAATTGTATTGGCCCGCATGCTCTCCAAATGGTACTTTGTCTGCTTTGATGACGATCATGTAATTGTCGTTTTGCAGTCTGTCTGAAACGGTCTAAAACAACTGGACCAACTGTTTGTGATTTCGCAAACACATTTCCAAAGTCACCACAATTTCTCGCTCCTTCATCTGCTCGATGTGGTTGTACTGGCAGCGTGCGTTTATTTGTTGCTCCTCATCGCCCATGAAGTAGGTTTGCAAGAATTTTGGATCGGCATCAGGCATTGAGATTAAAGATCCTATTTGATGATATTCTTGGCCCTGAATCTTAAACGTTGATTCAAAATTGCGACCATCCTCATTCAGAACGATTTTTGTTGCTCCAAATCATGTCATTTGTAAGCAAGAATTGAATTTGCGAATATTTCGCAAAAACAATTTTGATATATGTGTGGCTTCAGCCAATATTGTTTTCAATGTTTCTGGTGGTGATTTCAATGGTTGAAGTACAACCTTTCCAGACGCGCAGCAGAAACCGGCCGATTCACCTTTGTATTTGAATGCATGGCAGGGTTGGCATTCTTTGTCCATAGCGCCGATGACAATTTGTGAATGTGACGAATAGTCAATGTCCGACTCATATTCGAACGCAAGACGGAGAAGTGATGTGCGTGTCAATGCGCGATGTACTTGCAGGCGCTGTGGTTCATGTGCTCTGTGTGCATCAGTGGCTCATTGACGCGCCTGTCTTTGTCTGAATGCATTTGCTCAAAGGTGTTCGTTGCGTTGCTGTTGACTTTCATTTGCACGTTTGTTTGCAACTTTGACTCTTAAATTTGCATTGTCCGTCAATTGATTTTCTGCCGTTCGATTTAACCGACAGGTGTGGACTATTTGTGTATTCTGTGTACATTGACCAATATTTCCTCCTTGTTCACGAAGACGTGGCATTGTTCTTTAATAAACACACAACACCAAAATATAAGCAACTTATATTTTAATTTAATGGATTACATGTTGCTTTTTTCGATGAGACGTTTAACACTACGTAAATTTTATAAAATCATCGACACAAATAAGCACTTAAAATAAAAATTTGCAGGTTAGATTGATTGTCATTGAATACGCATGTATATAATTTAAATCTATGGAAGATCATGTAAGATATTCACTTCAACACAGCACCTTACACATTTTCTCAATGTCTGTATTTGAGTACACTTGATGAAATATGCACTCAATATTCACGTGATTGTGATACATGGAATATTGAAACACATCGTACAGAAATTAAAATGTCAAAACAACGCCAAACCACGACGCAAGAGACTTGCGCATGTATTGATGCGTACGTCAGATACCACAAAATTCGAAATCAATGCCACCTATGGTACACAAACATGATTATGAATTATTCTCAAAAGTTCAATTATGCGTACGTCAAATACGACAGAATTCAAAATCAATGCCACCTATGGTACACAAACATAACTATTAATTATTCTCAGAAGTTCAATTATTCACTATTCAGAAGGTTTTAACGG
>CABFVZ010002265.1:64194-84581 GCA_902151445.1 Timema monikensis | reverse complement strand
AAATTGTGAGGTTACATGTTCTGATATGCAAAAAATCTTTAAAAAAAATCCCCTTAAATAAAATCCCTAAAAAATAAAAATAAATCCTAGAGCCCGATTGCAGCGCCACCTACCGGGTTCAATTGTGAATCAAAACCATCCATGGACCCACTCAAACATACAAAAAAAATGTCATAAAAATTGATCTAACCGGTTAGGAGTTGTTCAGTGACATACACACGTACAGAAGAATTATATATATTAAGATTACATATTCTTACTGGGTGAATTGGACAGTTAAAAAAAGGCAGAATCTGAGGTTGCAACTTTGTTCTGTTCAAAGATATCTCCAGGTTTTCCTTTACATCGAATAATAACATTGACAACCAATAAGAAGACTGAGATCCAAGATACATTCTTACGATAGTTTCAAATTACCATTTCAAACAGGAGTGGTCTCTGACGTAAGCAGATACATGGAACGGGAGTTTCTTAAAGAAACCAAGCTTGGAGTATACAAGGACCCAAACGCAATATTGACCAAGTATTCGATAGGACGTGCAGTGCACTTGCGGTTAGTATTAATATTATAAAAGAAACCAATACGTGGTAAATTATAATATCATACGTATGCCAAGTATTTATGACGTGTTATAATAATAAAATTTAATTATATAAATAAAACTGATTGCATATATTTATTGTAGAAAAAGTTTCATTATCTACAGAATTGAATACCTTTCATCGACTTTAATAATACTAATAATAGTCTATTGTGGGCGATGAACCATCATAGCAACACCGACGTCATAAATTGAGCTTAATCCAGGGACATGTACGAGTTGACAACCACTGTCTCTCAACTGAGAGACTAGTACATCAGATCTTTGTAATTGGCGCACAACTGTGGAGGAGCAGCGAAAGGTTATAATTGGCTCTCCAAATTAGGGGCAAGGAACGTTATAACCTATTCATGAAAATACTAAACACTGTGGAAACATAATAGAAACTTGTCTCACACTATGTTTAATGTCAAACCCTTCGCTTGAAGCTCCATCTAACACACGCTTTACTTCCATCATACACCACATTAATTGAATGCATCCACACCATATTCTCTAGGAACAATCCCAAATATACTCCTATTTACCAGATCATACGCTTTTTTCCAGTTCAACAAATGCACAAAATACTTTCTTTCTTACTGACATGCATTTCTCGGTCACTTGTTGGAATGCAAATATTTGGTCCAAGCAATTCTACCTGGCATGAAACAACATTTCACAACTCAAATCATGCCCACAGCTCTTTCACGCACTCTCTCAATTAAAACCCTCCTAAAAACTTGGCCTGGAATAATTAACTGTTTAATTGCTCTATAATTATTAAATTCACTCTTACAGCCTTTGTATACAAAGGAGCAATGATGGTATTCTTCCAGTCATTATGAACGTTCTCAATCCCAGCACACACATTGAACAACTCACACAATCGGGCAAGAAGTACCATGCCCCCACAATAAGCATTTTATTTGTGATCCTATCTATGCTGTTAGCTTTGCTATTCTTTAATATTTTCATAACTTTAACATCTTAGCCTTGTTAATTCTTTCATTCCTTATAAAATTTTCTATATCTTCTGCTTCTTTCTCCACATTTTCATTATGAAATTGATCAAAATACATTCTCTGTCACTCTTTTATGCCGTTTTCATCCTAGATTATCTGATCACATACATTTTGAATGCCACAGGTATTTGCTTGCACTCTTTGTTGAGTTCTATTTACTTACTTTCAGAACAGCTTCTTACTAACTTCAAAATGATTCTGAATTAATTTTCCTTTTAATCCCATTTGCTCTTTACTCTTCTTTACTACTTTCTTTACATTAATTTTTATCTCTCAGTATATTTCCCACAACTCCTAATGTTCTTTTTCACTCTTCACAATAATTATTCACTTGTATGCTTATTTATTTTCTATCACAGATTCCTTCACCTATTCATTCCCCCATGCATCCCTTTTTAAGTTACCCAACACCACAGATCCATACATAACTTTTGCACATTCCACTACAGCCTCTTTTATTCTATCCCAAGCCTTTTCAATAGCATTTTAATATTCGTTTTGACATTCCATTCATGCTCTTGTAAAGCTACATTTTCCTCAGCAATCTTTCATATTACTCTCTCACAATTTTATCTTTCAACTTTTACATTTTCACTCTTACTTTCTTACTATTCTTGCACTGCTTCTTCACAAATTTTCTACATAATTCAACTTCTGAAATCACTTGAAAGTGATTCGTTCTACAATCAGCTCCATGAACAGCCATTGTGTTCTTTATTAAACTTCTCAATCTCTCATTATACACCACATCATCAATAATCGTTCTCGAATATCCCCTTTGCCATGTTTACAAATGAATTTATTTGTGCTTTAACCATGTATTCGACACAAAAAAAACCTTTTTCTAAACACAGATTCACTAATTCATCACCATTCTCGTTCACCCTGTCAACACCATACCTTCCTAACATTATTTCTAATTTCTCTCTTTGGATACCCGCCCATCCATTATTATCTGCTAACAAAATAATTCTTTCATCTGGTCTCGAGATGCATTTAATACTTCATTGAGCTTATTTCAAAACTCTGCTCTCACATTCTTGGATTCACCTTCCACTGGAGCATAAACAGCAGCCAACATAATTCTAAACAGACTTATTTTCATACGTGCCCATAGCAATCTAGATGACACCAACTCATTTCTTCTTACAAACAGCTTAGCTGTTAGGATATTACCTACTGAGCGACCCTTGACCAATCATATATATATATATATATATATATATATATAAAATCATATTTATATATATAAATCATATATATATATATATATAAATAATATATATATATAAATGATATATATATATAAATCATATATATATATATATATATAAAATTTGATAAGCCTGTTTCCGGTAATAGAAATTACAAGGAAATGACTGAACAGATGTTAACAAACGACCACTAATTTTAACGGTTAGGAGACCAGAATTTTGGGAAAAATAGTAATTTTCCACGAAAACCGATTTTAACAGATAATTTTCAGTTTTTATTTTTTGTTTGGCTACCGTACCATGGACACCGTTATTTTCTGCATGGCTGTAAATCTCTAAATAAAATATAACTCTTTGGCTGAAATATAATAAATAAATCTTTATTTGTTTGTCCGAACATATCACAATTTTATCTTTGGATGCTGGTCATAACACATCTAAATAGAGATGCCTGAACTGGGGAAACATTTATTTTTTATTGGAACGTCATCATCAAATATATTCGTAATTTAAAGACATTATTATTTTTTAAATGAAATGTACTTAATTTATTAATTGGTAAATATCTCTGGTTATGACTTGCTCGTGTTGTTTTATGTGCGTGCTACACGTTTAGGATATTACCTTATTAATAGGAGCTTCTAGGCTCTGTGTAAAAGAAGAGTAAGTCTTCCGGCCCTGTGATGTATCTTAGGGGAAATGTATAGTTACGTTATTAGACGATGGTCGAGCATTGCCATACAATATAATATGCGGATGAAAATTATTGCACTTTCCATATTTAATATTTTGTCTATGTTTATCATTAACTTTTTTCTCAAATATTGATGTTTATCAATTAAAGATATATTGATTTTGTCATTATTCTTAAGCAGGCGTACCTTCTCCCTGATAGGTAAAATAAAGTGTATACAGTTAATTTTTCCAAGTAACATTCATAGTTTAAAAAGTGTATATATATTTTCCATTGTTGTGGAGGACTAAAATTAACTTCAGTTTGCTTTTACCACAACTGTGTGCATTGTATGTCTCTGAGAGCAATAGTTTGCTGTTATTAAATAGTTCGAGAGAAATGGTTGGAATAAAATATTCAGTAATATTCGCTTAGAGAGATATAAGAAATCAATAGTGTTCAAAGCCTCGTATCTTGATGCACATGCTGGGATTAAAGTACAATCTACTAAGCCACTAGAGTTCACTAGAGTATAATGCTACAAGGTAGATTTTCTTTATGTTACTGAGAATTATTTGTTCGAGTTCAGATGTTTCAAATCTTTTTTATTTGATAGGGTGTATACTTTATGCTGACATTAAACCTGCTCTTTAGCAATAGAACAAAGTTGAGTGTTGTTTGAGAGCTAGTGTTGGACTAGTGTGGTCTTAGTGAATAAATCCGCTCGGTTTAAGAAATGCTAGCACCCAAACAAACAACACTCAGGCTGGTTCTTGAATACCCCCAGAAGTATTTGTCTACACTCTAATATTGGAAAGACAGTTACATTACAATTTACGTAAGGGGGATTTATTGTAAGAACTTTTAAAAATACTAGTAATTAGTATGTCAGTTGGTCCATGTTACTACTAGGCTTATGAGCTAAAAGATTATAAGTATATAAATAACCGAATCTACTAAGTCGTGAGAAATTAAAAAAAGTAATAAATTTGAAATACCTAAGGTGTGACAGGTTCAGCACCGTCATTAGAGATAATTTAGATCCCCCCTCTCCATACTCATACATTAAATAAATGGTTCCAACATACAACCGAACTATAACGCTTAAACCACTAAGTTGCTGTCGTCTTCTATCTACTGATAGCGGGTTCCATGTGGTCAGCATGACAATCCCTCCCTGAGTTAATCTCAACTATTTAGACCGGAGTAATTAATTTACCGTTCAAGTAGCTCCTCATTTATGTTCACGAGGTTGAGTTGAACTTATTCCAGACATATTGCTCTAGAGAAAAATCAGGAATCCCGAGAAGTTTGTATCTGTAGTCAGGTCCTCTAACCGCTATACGTCAGAGACTAAACTGGGACCCCTCTCTCTTTGATTGGCTGTTGATTTTCCCCCTCCCCTTGACAACCATTCCAGTGTTCCAGACATGTTGGTTCTTGTTAAAACATGTTGGTACTTGTATTTTATTGTTTTATTTGTTTTTTATGTATGCTATTTGCTTTTTTATTTGTGCTCAATGGTTATTTATGTATGTTCATTGCTTTTATATTTGTGCTCATTTGTTATTTATGTACTGGGTAGGACTGGGATGGGACGTTGGAGTTATTTATTTATTTATTTATTGGCGTGCAGTCCACGGTGTCAGGCGCAGCACAGGCACGGAGCACGAAGCTCTCCAGACGACAGCGTAGCGAAGAGTGTGACCACCGAGCAGCTGGGAGCGTATCACGGCTCGTAAGGCCCCTTTCACTTTTCCTTCATTCCCCACCCTTCTCACATCGCCGCGAACAGAATGAGCTAAGTTACACTGACTGCTCCCTCACTCTATTGGACTGCCTTTCACTTCCCGAAACAAACAACACTAACCTCTCCTAACGTTCGTTAGGAATCGAATGTGAACTTTGGTTCCCCTGCCTTGAGACCTCTTTCACTGCCCCTCACTCTCCCTTCCTTCAAGGCATATGTTGCAACCCCATATGTGGTAAAGGGTTTTCTCGGTGTCGTCATCGTAATGTCACAACCCCCTTTGTGGTATTAAGTTTTTTCCCGGTGATGTCGCAAGTAGAGAGCATTAACACAGCTCTGATTATGCACAGAAGACACCAGATTATAGAGACTAACCTGTGTCCTGTTTATCTGGATCCAGGAACTCTAACCACTAAACTACAGAGACTAAACTGGGACCTGTTGATCTGTAGCCAGGATTTTGACCACAAGAATACAGAAACTAATCTTGGACCTGTGGACATGCAGCCAGGAACTCTGACGACTATACGACAGAGACTAGCCTGGGACATGTGTATCTCTAGCCAGTAACTATGACCACTAGACTATAGAGACTAACCTGGGACCTTTTAATCTTTAGCCATTAACTCTGACAACTAGTCTACAGGGACAAAAATGGGACTTGTTGATGTGTAGTTGGAAACTCTGATCACTTGACTAAAGAGACTAACCTGAGAACTGAAGATAGCAACTCTGACAACTAGACTACAGAGACTAACCTAGGAACTGTGTAGATGTAGCCAGGAACACTAAACACCAGTCTACAGAGATAAACTTGAGACTTGTAGATGTTTAGCTAGGAATTCTGAGAACTAGACTACATACACTAGCCTGGGACCTGTGTTTCTATATCCAAGAACTATGACCTTTAGAGTAAAGAGAGTAACCTGTGCCTGTTGATATTTAGCCAGGAGCTCGGACAACTAGACTAGATATACTAACCTGGGACATGTTGATATGTAGCCAGGAACTCTGACCACTAGACTAAAGAGATTTACCTGAGAACTGTAGATAGGAAATCTGACAACTACACTAATAAGACTAACCTGGAACCTGTGTATCCATATCCAGGAACTCTGACCACTAGACTACAGAGACTAACCTGAGAGCTGTTGATATGTAGCCAGGAACTCTGTCTACAAGACTGTAGAGACTAACCTGGGACCTGTGGAACTGTAGCCAGGAACTCTGACCACAAGAATACAAAGACTAATAATAATAATAATAATAATAATAATAATAATAATAATAATAATAATAATAATAATAATAGCCTTTATTTATTTGGTGAAGTTAAGGCGTTAGCCTTCTCTTCCACTTAACCAGTGTTGAATACAACATACACTATTACATTTATTGAAATACAATTTAATATACAAATATTCAAATAAGTAGAAAAACATTCACACGCTCATTCATACACTAATTTAAAGCTCAAGTAGTTTCAAGAACTCAGTTTATCTTATAAGACAAGATAAATTGCTTAACCGCGCCCTTGAAGGGGTGTCTAGATGTTGGATGACGAGTAGAGTTATCTAGTTTGTTCCAAGCCTGTAATGCCAGGACAGTGAAAGAACGAGCATATGTTGAGATCTATGTATGGTCATATACATCTGTAGAGTGGATTCTGATCTAGTAGTTCGGCTATGTTTATCTTTAAGAAATAATAACCGTGAGGATAAGTATTGAGGCTGAGATGTTGATAATATTTTGTGAAGCAATACTAATAAATGTAGCCTTCACCTTTGATTTATTCTTAACCAACCCAGTTTATTCAAATACTTTGAAATATGGTCATGCCGTTTTAAGTTAAATATGTATCGAACACATGTGTTTTGTAGTCGTTGTAGTCGTTCTGCTAGATCGTCTCTTAAGTCATTGTATACTACGTCACAGTAGTCGAAGTGTAGCATTATTAAGCTTTGGACCAGGATAAGTCTTACATTAACTGGGATAAAATTCTTTAGTCTTCTCAGTGAATGTAAGCAGGTATACACTTTCTTGCAAATCGAAGTTACTTGATCTGTCCAATTAAGATTTCCATCAATAATCACACCAAGGTTTTCAGTAATTGTTGTCAGTTGTACTGTGGCACTCCTAATCGTATGTCAGTCAGTAGGGAACGGTCCACATTCAGTAGTAATCTGCTTGTTTCCTATAAGAATGGCTTGAGTTTTATCAGGGTTCAATTTAAGTCCATTTTTTTCAGACCAAGCATTTATTTTAGCTAGGTCAATATTCATTCGTTGTATGGCTATATTTATTGAAGAAATGTCTGTGGAAATATATATTTGAAGATCGTCTGAATACATGTGATGTTTACAGTATGACATTGAAGACAAACATGGAATCTGTAACCAGGAGCTCTTCCCACATAACTACAGAGAATAACCTACAACCATTGGATCTATATCCAGTAACTCTGAACCTTTAGACTAAAGAGACTGACCTGTTGATCTGTAGCCAGGAACTCTGACCACTAAACTACAGAGACTAACCTGGGACCTGTTTATCTGTAGCCAGGAGCACTGACCACTAGACTACATAGACTAACCTTGGGCCTGTGGAGCTGTAGCATGGAACTCTTATAATTAGACTACAGAGACTAACCTAGGACATGTGGAACTGTACCCAGGAACTCTTACCACAAGACTAAAGAGTCTAATCTGGGACCTCTTGATTTGTAGCCAGGAACTCTGAACACTAGACTACAGAGACTAGCCTGGGACCTGTTTATCTGTAGCCAGGAGCACTGACCACTAGACTACAGAGACTAACCTTGGGCCTGTGGAGCTGTAGCATGGAACTCTTATAATTAGACTACAGAGACTAACCTAGGACATGTGGAACTGTACCCAGGAACTCTTACCACAAGACTAAAGAGTCTAATCTGGGACCTCTTGATTTGTAGCCAGGAACTCTGAACACTAGACTACAGAATCTAACCTGAGGAATGTTGATCTGTAGAGAGGAACTATGACCACTAGACTACTGATACTAATCTGAAACCTGTGGAACTGTAGCCAGGAACTCTGACCGCTAGACTACAAAGACAACCTTGGGTACTGTGGAACTATAGCCAGGAACTCTGTCCACTCGAATTCAGCGACTAACCTGAAACCTGTGGAACTGTAGCCAGGAACTCTGACCACTAGACTACAGAGACTAGCCTGGGACCTGTTGATCCGATCAAGGAACTTTGACCACTAGGCTACAGAGACTAACCTGGGACCTGTTGATCTGTAGCCAGGAACATTGACCACTAGACTACAGAAACTAATCTGGGACCTGATGATCTGTATCGAGTAATTCTGACCACTAGACTACATAAACAAACCTGGGACCTGTTGATCTGTATCCAGGAACCCTGACCACTAGACTACAGAGCCTAACCTGGGAGCTGTTGATCCGTATCAAGTAACTTTGACCACTAGACTAACAGAGACTAACCTTGAATCTATAGCCAGGTACTCTGACCACTAGACTACAAGACTTAGCTGGGACTTGTGTATCTATAGCAAGGTATTCGGTCCACTAGAATACAGAGACTAACCTGCGGCCTGTTGATCTGTTGAGGAACTCTGACCACTAGACTAAAGAGACTAACTTGGCATCTGTGGACCTGTAGACAGGATATCTGACCCCTAGACTACAGAGACTATCCTGGGACCTGCTGATCTATAGCCAGAAACTTTGACCACTAGACAAAAAATACTAACCTGGAACCTATGGCCAGGAACTCTGACCGCTAAACTACGTAGACTAACGTGGGATCTGTAGCCAGGTACTCTGACCACCAGACAACAGAGACCAACCTGAAAATCTGTAGCTTGGAACTCTAACCACTAGACTACAGAGGCAGTCCAATCTCATACTAACATTATTAACTTAGAAATAACTGGCTTCGGTGGCCACATCGTCTCACGCAATACTCTCGTGTTAAACTAAACTGCTGAGGACAGGGATATAGGAGCGCTTAAATCCCGGGTCATGTATCGAGGGTGGCTTTTCAAAATGTTCCGTAACGCTACCTCCAAGCAAGTGAGTGTACAATTCCCTTTAACTCAATCTTATTCTTCCTTAATTCATCAGAATAATTAATATGCTTGTATATGCCTCTAAGCTGAGCCGGTATTAATACACGGTGCTAAACAACTTATAAATGTAAATTTATAACCCTTCTGTATCAAAGTATATATAATTTTTTACATCAAATCCAGAGACAATATGACGATAATTCTGTTTTTGTTGGGGGATAGGTGGTGAACTACTCTAGTTTTGTTGGTGTTCTCCATCCCAGTTAACTAGCATTGATAGGAGGGTTATATTGAAATGCTCCATTTGAGGTCACATTGGTGAGGTACGGGTCTTCTTTATTCCCAACAACGTGTTATCTCTAATTCGTCAGCTTCATAGGTAACTGGTTGATGTCTCGACGAATTTTTGTCACGGGGCGACATTGTGTTTAAGCGTTGGTCTCGTGAGTCGTGTGGGTAGTGTAAGGGAAAAGGTCAGTGGGAAGTTCATGGCAACGTGAGTCACGGTGGGAGGTAAAGGAGCGAGAGGATGTTAGAAAATATTGCTCTTTCTAAGTGTTGTATACCCTCCACTGTTTCTTGTCCTTGTCCAGTGGGAGCAAAGGGTGCTTCCCATTGGTGTGTGAAAACGTAAGAGACAGTGGCTAACAAGCGAGCCAATAGAAAGAGGAGTTCTCGCAGTCACAGTCGTATATTAGCAAGCACTGAAGCTCCTTGAAGGGGAGTACGAGAGCAAATTCCAACACTTACCGAACAATTGGTCAAACCACATGGTTTTCGGATATTTAAACAAACGGATTCTCACATTCGCGAGGTTTCTAAAACAAAGGAATTACATATTATTGTTAATATTATTGAGGGGAAAGAGTATATTGAGAAACCAAATAAGGATTTTTAGAGTTACGTGCGGAGACACTATTTTATAGGGGGCTGGATGAGAGCCTCCCAAACCACTGTTTGACACTTCTCATTCCAGACATACCAAGGTGCGCCCACAAGGATACTCAGACACACTCTCTATAACGCCTGCATCCTCCTCATATGTGTGTCTGCAAGGTGGCCCCAAGCGGGATACGCATAGTCGAGGACTGTTCTGAGCAACTGCTTGTACAGCATCAGACCGTTCCATGTAGACAGGGTGCTACGCCTGTTAAGCAGTGTGCCTATGACTCCCAACCTTTGCCCCACCTTGTTGAGTCCCTAGTTACAGTGTCGTCTCCAGGCCAGTTTGGTGTCCAGTATAAGTCACAGGTAATTAACAACGTCCGCCCATATGATCTATTCTCCGAACAGCTGAAGTGTGACTGGGATGTAGAACTTTCTTTTGCATGTGAAGATCACTGCTGTGCTCTTATCCACGTTAATAATTGTCCTACACGTGGTAAGCAACCCCTCCAACTACGTCAGGTGGGTCTGGAGTTACCTCTCCATCAGATTCCCTTGCCACAACAGAGACAACAACACAACAAGATTACCGCGCCCTCCAGAAGCTCTTGCTGAGCTTGGGGATCCAGCATTGGTCCTATGAGCTGGGACGGAAGCGACTGGTCATGATCGTGGTGAAGGGACTCCTGACACGGACAAATCCAGATGACATCCAGGAAGAGCTAGTGGAGATGGGCTTCCCCGTGAAATCCATCACCCAAATGCTCTCCCAATGGAAGCGGGATCAGAAGACCGGAGATAAACAGTGGTTGCCGAACTTCGTTGCCTCTCTGATGCCCGGGAGCATACTGCAAGGCTGTACTCCATATCAGTCCTGTGTGGGCTCCGAGTCATGGTGGAGAAGTACAAGTCTCCAGGCGGCCCAGTTCAGTGCAAGAACTGTTTCCGGTTTGGTCATGTGGGGAGGGATTGCCGCGCTAACCTTAGGTGTGAGTTCTATAGTGGTGGTCACGAGAGGGTGGGTGCCCGGAGGAGAGACGATTTCCCCCAAAGTGCGTGCACTGCTCAGGAACACATTCATCGGCTTGGCGTTGCGGGACGGAGGGTGACAGTGATTCCAGCTCCAACAGCAAAGCCACTGGTGCAATCTTTCGCCAGTGTCCTGTCAGAGAGACCAACACCTCCACCTCAGACTGAGGCAACTGCCAAAGCCACCCTACTCTAACCGGTGGCATATGGTTCTACCATTTCGGTCGAGGGCCCGCCCGAGACTGCTCCTCTCCTTATCCCAACTCCCACCCCTCCCGCAACCCTCACCTCTACCCTTACACCTTTGCACCCTTCGAACCCTTTCCTACCACTCCCAACTCCTACCCATGTTACCTCTGCCACCCCCACACCTGAGGCTGATACCGCAAAGCTCAAAATTTGCATTGAGCTACTCAAGGGTATTCTGGGACTGGACTCATTGGACTTTTCATCGAGTATCTTGAGGAAGTTCCAGGAGTCTCCGAGGATTAACTGTGGCCACCTGGTCATGGATCATATCAACCTCTACCTAGTCTCTCATGGCAGTACACCCGAATAGAGAACCACCAGTGCTGAAGGAGCTCACGGTCAAAGACTGGAACGCCAACGGAGTCGCGGGGAAGAAGGCTGAGCTTGAAAGTTTCCTGGCAAAGTATCGTGTCGATGTAATGCTGTTGGTAGAAACCCACTTGCGCTCCACAATGAGGTTCTCGCTGGCAGAGTTCATCTGCCATCGGAGAGACTGAGCGGGGGATGTGGGAAGGGGCGGGACGGTGGTCCTGATCTGGAGGGTCCTTGGCCATTACGTCATATCACTTCCTCCCCTCCAACACATGGAAGCATCGTCTATCCAACTGGTGACCTCGACTGGCCCAATGCGTTTTATTTCCTTCTATTTCCCTCCCTACCGCCGGTTCGACCGGGCTACGATGGCTGACATGGT
The DNA here is from genome assembly GCA_902151445.1 of Timema monikensis. Lineage (NCBI taxonomy): Eukaryota > Metazoa > Arthropoda > Insecta > Phasmatodea > Timematidae > Timema > Timema monikensis. Next base: position 72,405 of record CABFVZ010002265.1, on the reverse strand, counting down.
GGTGCTGATTCGAGGTACCACACCTGTTTTAATCGGCAGTGACTTCAACGCTAAGCACCCTTCATGGGGCTCTAGGATTATGTGTGCTCGTGGCGGATTGCTCTGCGATGTCATAGATCTACACGGTCTGGTAGCTTCCGGCCCTCCCACACCTACCCACTTCTTTCTCAATCCTATTGGTTTCCCGGACGTCCTAGACTTCGATGTCTCCAGAGGGATCAGGAATGGCTAGTGCTGAATTCTCTAGCTGAGCCATACTCGGATCATAACCCTGTTCTTGTGAGCTTGGGACGCGTGGTGTCCCTTATAGACCCTCCCGAAAAACCTGACCTAAGGCACACTGACTGGGACAGGTTTACGAATGTGTTGAGAAGGAGGTTGAGACCCACCCCTACCCTTCGAACAGCAGCAGAAAGCGATCGCGGTGCGGAGCTTATAACTTCCGCCATAAAAGGGTCGCTCGACGCTTTGACGCCGAGACACCGTCCTAAGAGGGCGCCACAGGCTTCTTTGCCCGATTCTATCCTCAGGCACGTCCGGGAGAAAAGTCGGCTGAGGAGGGCTTGGCAAATCTCGAGGGACCCGGTGGAAAAGACCAACTGAGTCCATGCGGTTCTGGGAGATGGTCTGAGAATACCGGAACAGTGTCTGGGAGGACAAGATTGAGAGCCTGTGCGTGCAGGACAGGTCCCTGTGGCAAATGACAAGGAACTTGATATGGGTCCCCGCACCAAGGCCACCTATTGTTGCTTGCAACGGGGTGGACAACTCAGACCAGGAGAAGGCCGATGCTCCCGTTGAGTACTTAGAGGCACAATTTGTACCAACTGACAACCCTTCAGACCCGTTGCACGTTGCGCACGTGGCTCAAGTCATCGGTGCGGTCTCGTACAGACCCTTGGATGAACCTGAACCCACAGGGGTCACATAAATGTTGCGGGTGATAGCCGCTTTAAGACTAAACAAGGCCCCCAGACCTGACGGTATCAGTAACGCGGTACTCAGAAAGCTGCCCTTGGAGGCAATTAACTTTCTCTTGGAGTTATTCAACGCCGTCCTTTTCCTGAGTCACTTCCCCGAGATCTGGGAGCACGCCAACGTCCTTACCTTTCATAAATTGAGTAAGGACCCGGCCCTAGCCTCGTTCTACCAACTGATCAGATTGCTCGACTGTCTGGGCAAGTTGTTCGAGAGACTACTACTAACGAGACTGACCCGACATGTTCGCGAGGCAGGCATCTAGGTGGACGAGCAGTTCGGCTTTCGGGTGGGACACGCTACGTCTAACCAACTCGTCCGGCTCGTAGAGCAGGTCACGAGGAACTTCAACATCAACAGGCTGACTTGTGCTGTCTTTCTCGACGTGTCAAAGGCCTTCGACCGTGTTTGGCACGAAGGTCTCCTTTTCAAACTCCTCTCCCTGAACCTGCCCTTCTACTTAGTTAAGATTGTTCAATCTTATCTATCCCACCGAACCTTCTACACTACGTTTGGGAACGCCACCTCCCAAATCAGAAACTTCTAGGCTGAAGTGCCGCAGGGCTCCATGGTGGACCCGATGCTCTTCAGTCTGTATGTGAACGATATTCCAAAAGCCCCAGACATCAAGTTGGTACTGTATGTGGACGACACGGCTCTAGTAGAGGAGTCGTGGCGAGGGCAGCTGGGGGAGAGGCGATTCCAGACGCACGTGACGCAGTTGGAGGGGGGGCTGAACACCTGGAGGACAAGTATTAACGTGGAGAAGAGCGCAGCAGTGCTCTTCAAATGGAAAAGAAAGTTCTACAGGCCAGCCCCACTTTGGCTGTTCGGAGAACACATCAAATAAGCGGACAGTGTTAAGTACCTGGGACTTACGCTGGACACCAAACTGACCTGGAGATGACACTGTAACAAGAGACTCAACAAGGTGGGGCAAAGGCTGGGAATCCTAGGCCCATTGCTTAACATGCATGGCGCCCTTTCAACAAGGAATGGTCTGACACTGTACAAGCATTTGCTCAGACCGATCCTCGAATATGCGTGTCCCGCTTGGGGTCACCTGGTGGATACGTATAAGAGGAGGTGGCAGGGGTTCCAGAGCATGGGCCTGAGGATCATTGTGGACGCACCTTGGTATGTCCAGAATGAGACTCTGCACCACGACCTGGATATGCCTACCATCAAGGACCACTTCCAGGGACTGGTGTAGTCCTTCTACACCACATGTCCCGGTGGCACCAATTCTCTTATTCAGAGGCTTGGGAACTAGCGTGACCAGAATACCGGAAAAAGGCAGTGGCTGCCGAACTTCGTTGTCTCCCTGACGCCCGGGGATCCTACTGCAAGGCTGTACTCCATATCAATCCTGTGTGGGCAACAATTGGAGGTTCACGTCAGCCTTGTTGACCCTAGAAAGGACCAATTCGTTGCCCGAGGGCAACTCCCACTTGCCTCGGCTTGCGGCCCACTCGGCTCCGGGAGTTGGAGCGGCCTCGCTGACTTCGGTATTGACCGCAGGCTTGTTGCCCCTTGAGAAGGCAGATGCTGCTAAAGCTCCCACCTTCGGGCTTGTGGCTTACCATTTGCCAACCGGCAAGAGATCCTTCCTGACCGCAGGAGCCTTCAGTCCCCACGAACGGAAACTTTCAACTCCCCCAGCAAGGACGGGCAGCACAAGCCTACCGTTGATGGTGGATCCCCCACCGCTCGCCGCCAACTTCTTCCTGCTTGGGGACGGTCGTTTCCTGGGAGCGGGATTCTTCCACACCTCATCCGGCGGTCTTCTCCCAACCCCGACGCCAACACCTTTCTTCACCTTAGCCGCAGACTCCATCCAGACCGTAAAAAAGATGACGCCAAGTACGGTCCAAAAAACAGGAACACGTAAGGGAGGCAGGAAGACACCTTGCACTCCATCCAGGAGTTCTCATTGGCACTGAGTACAGTGGGGAACTCGTCACGGACGGTTCAGAGAACGTGAATTTTGGAGTGTGCCAGGTAGTAGAGAATGACCATGGTCTAAGTATACCTCTTTTGTTGCTCCATACTGCCATATAATCCCGTACAAAAATACCCGGATTATAACTTAGTATCTCTTGTCGGGGATAGTGTATGTCTGGTTCTATTTAGTGAAATAGTCTACCACTACTTTACAAATTTTCTATGGTTGTAACTTGATGTGAATAAAATATCCATGGTGACTTGATTTATTCATCTGGCTGGAACACAAATTAGAAGAAGCACCCTTGACAATGGTACTGCCATTTTGCACCGATTGTAGTCCTAAGTCATCTCACACCACCACCGCACATCACTGCGCATACCTACTCAGTAAAAACTTTCACGTGCAGTACGTATGTTTATTAACTCTTAAATGAAAGCCCACACTTGTATTACCATGGTACTGACGTGAAATTTCCTTCAATTAAATAACGGATACTACCAAACAGGATCCATCCTGATCCGTGGTAAGGTCCACAACAAAGACCACGCCTTTCTCACTAAATTGGAGCTTCAGGCCCTGGGCAGCCCTGTTCCGTCACTTTAGTTTTGAGGGAATATTTCAATAATAGGCCCACATATAACGTATTCTCTTTGTGCCTCCTCGAGGGCACAGTCTTGTATCTCTAGGATACAGTCTTTTATCTCGCCTGCTTACAGTTCTTGATACGTCTGGGTTTGCTCTGTTTTCACTGTACACACATTGGGAACTTAATTCTAAGTAACATTTGAGCCATACTGCTACTGAGAGCCCTTCTACATTTCCATACTGCACGCCAGCCCAGTGAATTACTTCCATAACAAACATAGGTAACTGCTACAGAAACCTAGCAACTTCCCCTCTGGTTTGTGAAATATCTTCAACTAACGAAAACTATTGAGGTCGGTTCACTACAAAAAGCTCGTTTCACTTAGAGACGCACGGAAATTTTGACACACCGTTACTAAACCAAGAAATTCCTTCCAGATTATTCAGTACTTGCCCTCTTGCTTTGATAAGGCCTAGTTGAAGTACACGTTTACTTATTTGGTGCCTTCTAATAACGGGCTTATGACTCCTCCAATCCCCCCAATTTACTATAAAGGTGGTCTTGGATACGTTAGGATAGGTTCAAACATGATACCCTCTTTAATCCTACTAAATGCTTTGTCGCATTCTTTTGACCACTTGAATCGTTCGCCTTTATATGTAGAAAGTCTGCCATGAATGCAAAATATTTCATAAATCAACGATGGTAGCTTGCTGTGCTAAGAAAAGCTCTTAGTCCCAACAGATTTGTATGCTAAAACCATTAGAGAACTGTGCTTTTTTCAGGTCTCTCAAAAGCCACAATCATTCACTAAGTGTCTCAAGTACTCCACCTGTTTGTTGAACAATATGTAAATCCTTGCATATTCTTTCAATCCAACCTCTCACAAACGTTTGAAGACGGATGACAGTCGTTATGAATGTTTCTTAGATGTTATGATAACCACTATTCCATCATAAAAATAAGCAATAGCGTCTTATACATTTAAAACATCCAATAGTAACTTCATGAGCCCCTGAAAGTTTGATAGCTCATTCAAATAGCAAAAAAAGAATTTATAAAATCTTCTTACCTAATGATAAGGCTGTTTTGGTAATGTTTTGAGGATAGTTCACACTGCCAATACCCTGACTGCAGTTCTATGATACTAATAAACCTGGCAACTGATAATAAGCCTAGGACCACATCGATACATGGAAGTGGGTAGCTGTATGTTATGGTCATTACATTCAACTTTTAAAATCCATACAAAAACAATATTTCTTGTGAGCTAACACTATCGGGGAGCACCAAGGATATGTACCCACAATCTTAATTACCTCCCCCACCTCTATTTTGTGGATTGACTTACACTATGGGTGTCGCTGAATTGGGTTTGCTGTCCCCGTGTGAATTTGGTGTGGTAGCACAAACGTGTGGCCAAAGTATTCCAGGCCTCTTCCACGTAATAACGATTTATTCAGGTTTGGGTCAGTTGAAGCTCATCTAGCATCAACTTTGTTTTGGATTCAGACCAGTCGAATCCGTCTGCTACTAGTGTCTTGCTTACTCCTGCACAAACCATGGATCATGCTGATGAAACTCCTACTGGGTTGATTTGTTCAATATGACTCGTTTCATCCCTGGTCTTTATTATACAAGACTGCCCCCTTAGTCCCTAGCATCACCGAACAGGCTGTTTTAACTTCATTTTATTTTCGCAATATGAATTAGGTTCGTTCACCCATATTGAGGAAGTACATTTCCTAAGGAACGTTAACATGGCACATTACTTCAGTCCTACATAGAATTATTCTTAGTTCACTTAATACTACCCGCACTAGTTTTAAATGAAGTTCTGAGGTTTTTTCATCACTGAGTACTGCTGGCCTTCAACACGATGAACCTAGCACTTTTATTTCGAATAAAATCTCCACCTAGCATACACACTTTTATTAAATTTGTACATGCACTAATTCTGTTTTCAGCACCATAATAAATACAAATCCACTGCATTCAAAGAAACGATGTCAGTGGCGTTTTTTAGGTGATCTTGTGACTGAATTGGGTTCTTCGCTTTATAATAACGGACTCCAGCCCCGTCTCTCCAATGTCGTGTATCTGTGTAAATGCAATTTTAATCGTTCATATACAGCATTATTGATGCGTCAATAACACTTCTACAATCACTCTTCCAGAAGATACTTTTCCTTTATCTTTACTGGTGATTTACCTGCTTTACATAGTGAAAGGTGAATCTTTATTAGTAATTCACACAGCTGACCCTCTAAACCTTACCTATTGGTACAAGAATTGGGGGATCTAAACCAGTCAATGCGGTGTGGCAAGAAATATGTCCTCCAAAGCTTTCTGTACCCTGACTACCTACTGTACCTCAACTATTGCATCTCTCCAGATAGGCCACTTTTTACTGGCAGTCTTTGTCACCACGGGACTGTTCCTCAACCTACGCATAAAATAGCACATCAACTGTTTTTCACATGTCAAGTCACTATTTTCCGTGATGGCTAGTGCTCTTTTATAACCCGTAGAGCGACCAAAAATATTGCAAACAGCAATATACATCTGCTATATGTTACTGCGCCCAAAATATGTTCTCATCGTTGATCTCGCCTGGCGTGAACATGTCCTATAGAGTCACTGATGTAAGCACCCAGCTCTTCCGGGTAGTCATGGGCTTCCCAGAAAATGCAGGTTGTGACCCATTGTTCAAACACAGGGGCAACAATTCCAATTATCTTCCAATCTGAGGTTAAGGCAGAACAGGCAAAACACATTAAAGCACTATTGAAAGTTGCACCAGCTAGCTCCAGAAAACTTTGGTACTAGCACACCTGCTATCAATATATTATCGAACGTTAACTAACCATCACCGCTATTTTTGGCACAAAATATAAATAAGTATGCACTTCCAGGTCACATGAAACTTATTAGTGTACGGCTACTTTATACTCCCATAAAAATTAAATAATTCCTTGCCACCAATGAAGCGTTCCTAATGTAAGGCTTATTAGGCATACTTAGGAGTAAATTACAATATAGCTTTTATATACCTGCACTAAATAGTTGCTAAGAAATTACACTGTGTATACTTTTTCACACTGTACCCAGTACTCGTGCAACGTTTTGTACTAACTAGCTCAGTACTCGAGTAAAAACTACTGTCTTTCAACCAGCTTTCAACAACCCTTCGCTTATATTACATTCCTGAGCCAACTGTTGTCACTCCTAATCGCTGACTCCTGGCTTTCAACAACCCTTTTCTTATACTACATTCCTGATCACACTGTCGTCACTCCTGATTACTTACGCCTGGCTGGAGACACACGGCTCAGAGTGGTGAACATTCACACGTAGCATATATAATTATTGTAGCACAATTTAGTAGTTAGTGTCAAGTTCCCCTTGTGTGGATTCTAAAGATTACCAGATTGATACATTTATTTGACATATCAATAAGTCACAACCCTATTTTAATTTTTTCTTAATAAGCCAAATGTCAATATGGACCGACTAAATAAGTTAATATTCTGTTATGTGTAGAGTACCACTTTAAAATGTTCTATTTGTAACACTAGGTAACGGCAAGTTCCACTACATTCTTCTCTTTGTGTGTGGGATTGGTCAGATTGCTCTCGTATTTGAGCTCTACTTGTCATCGTATCTCCTTCCAGCTGCTCAGTGCGACTTCCAGATGACTGCACAAGAGAAAGGACTGCTCAACTCTATCAGCTACGCAGGTAAGTAGATTATCAATCAACTCTTATAAATGTGAATATTTTATTTGTGACCTAATTTGAACATCATCATCATTATTATTTCCTTCTTATAGAATTCTTCTGGGTTTGAGTGCTAACAAGGTCCCTCCACTTTCTTATCTCTATCCCTATTCCTATTATTCCACTGTCTGTTAGTTGCTCCTTTTATTGTATCAATCCATCATTCTCTTCTCCTAGGTTTCCTCCCTCTCTTTACTACACTAGACACCTTTTAAGTAATCTATAACTGTCCAGTCCCTTCATATGTGCAAACCATCTCAAACTAGACTTATATTTTCACCCCAAATAATTTCTTAAAATAATTACTTTTTATCCTAGTTTTATTATAAATGCATTTTTGTTTGTATTTCCCATAATTATTCCTAAGAATCTCATCTTTGAAGTCCGCCCCACTCCCTGGTGGTTGCTATCCAGTTTTATGCAGCATATTTCTATAAATTTTTGTTGAGAAAATTTAGAATGAATTCTCTCCATAAGTTGTGTTGTCCATCATCAGGTGTTTATGGATGCATGTCCTTAAAAGTTTATTCTCCTAGTCATGTCACTATGAATTAGATAATAAACGTTATTAATCAAGCTATAACTAATCTATACTTCGTTTATCCTGAAAGGTAGCAATCTTAACTTTACGGACCATGACTTTATGACCAAAGTATGATCCGATAAAGTAAAACTACTATTATTATTATTATTATTATTATTAGCACCGCGTCTTACTACCCATTCGGGTTGTGCGCACTTACGCTAATATGTAATGGTAGGGTGATTGTGAGATGAAATGAAGAACCTACAGTTTAACGTGGAATCCGAACCACGGTGGAGGCCTGACATTCCCCACATTCACAAGATGTCTTGTCAGAGGTGAAGGAAGGGTTTGGTATTCAGATAAATCTGTGCCGGGACCGAGGATTGAACCCCGG
>CABFVZ010002265.1:23388-62555 GCA_902151445.1 Timema monikensis | reverse complement strand
GGAACTATTTTATATTTGAAATTAGTTTATCTTGTTGCCATTTGCTACGTCCCGTTTTAATGGGCGAATATTTAGTATTTGAATTTAACATATCTTATTGTCATACGCTATGTGCCATTTCTTATGGACGAATATTTTATATTTGAAATTAGTTTATCTTGTTGCCATTTGCTATGTCCCATTTTAATGGGCGAACACTTAATATTTGAATTTAACTTATTTTGTTGTCATATGCTATGTGCCATTCCTAATGGACGAATATATTATATTTGAAATTAGATTGTCTTGTTGTCATTGACTAGGTGCCATTTTTAAAGGATTAATATTTAATGATGGAATTCAAATTATCATGTTGTTATTTACTTTGCGCCATTTCTTATGGGCGACATCTAAGTTAACATTTAAGTAATCTGATGAATATTTAACCTCAGACTCTTTAGCTTTGACTTCAATTCATAGTTGTTTATGAATTTAATCTATTTTCTTTGTGCATCGCAACAACAACAATGTATATATTTAATGGAACTTTTAACATCTAATTGAGCTATAGCTAATAAATATCGACTAACTTTGACTTATACTAATTTTTATTATATATATATCCCATCATACCCAAGGTACTACGTAAAATATATATCTATTGTTTATTGTGAATGGTAGGCAGGTTGCAGTCTCTAACTTTTCCTGAGGTAGACGATCCATTTCGATAGCTCAGCAACAGGTGTGAGAGTTGCGAGCTTCGGTATTTGAATGTTTTGAGTATAACATTCAAAGTCTTGAACTCCATAGCACTCACTTCTATTGTTGTTCCCCCCTTTTTGTATTTTTTTTGTATTATTTGGGCATCCTCCCCTTTAGGATGCTACAGTTCGATGACCATGCAGGGACTGCCTAGCTGTCATCCAGGCCCTTAGGTAAACCTAATAACACCTCTTTCGGTCACTATCTTCTCTAAATTCACTAAGGTCTTTATTTTAGATTCACCTTTAACATCCTATTAGTATAGTAGTATTAATAAACCTTTTAAAAGCCAAGCCTAACGTCAATCACAAACCCACACAAGTAATCATATCATCCCCCCTTATCTTCGGCCAAAGACATCCTGTAAGATCTCCAGACCCACATGGAATAATATACAGAAACGGAGGAGGTGACAACTATTTAAATTGATTAGGCCTAAATACTTCACAATAAACTATATAAATGCTCAGTAATCCAGTACAGCAGCGTATTAAGGTGGAAAAACGGAATATAAAGCTAAAAATTTGTGAACTTATGTAAATTGCATCATTGATTATAATCCGTTGAGTCTCAAGGAATCCCGGCTGGGCTAAATCAACAATGGTGGAAAATAGGTTGCAAGATTAGATTTTTACTTTTTCAAGGTTTGATAAAAGTCTCTCCGATTATGTGAGCTTTTTATTTTATTTTTGCTATCTCCAGTTCTACGACATAAGAAGCGTCAGTAAGCTTGTGGTCCATTTCTTGGAATGGCCCTGTTGAATCTAGCTTAACCTTTTTAGAGCATTTCCATGAAGTGAAATACATTTTGTCTTTGTCTTGTGTTGAAGATGAACATTTTGCAAATGTTCCTTAACTTCGTTGGCTTCATAGAATCATCTGACAAAGCTTTACTACAAATAACACATTGAAGTATTTCCTCTTTATTGATGATGATGGATATGAATCCATACTGAATATATGAATCATCATCGCATCTTGTTTGAAATTCATGTTGGGATCCAAAATTGTTCGATAAAAAACAATAAAAAGTTAGACAAACCTGAATGCGCCAACAATACACCGATCACGAGATGCGTGATTGCTGCCCGCACCCTCTGCTTAATAAAATGGAATGTATGGGGTGAGGGGAGAGGAGATGAGGCAACTTACCGATTGACCTCCGGAGTCCGAATTATAGATTTGTTCCATGTAGCTGCAACGTGCACAAGATCTTCCACCTAAAGTTTGAAGGCATTACTGTTCAAAAATAATCTGCTGAGCACCGTTCAGCAAGTCCAGTGCGTAAAACTAAACAAATTGCATATAAACTAAGGACAAGGCTCAACACAACCACTTGAGGTAAAGTTCTCCGCTACAACTAAACTACAAAAACACGTGCAATTATCTCATTTCCAAAGCACAGCTCACAACCAAAGATCTGCTGGTCCCACCAGATTTAGAAAGCAGAAGTCCACACAAGCACCGCTATTATTTACAAGTTGCCTCGTTGGACCTATGGAGGATGGGGAGAGGAACAGTCCATAGAACAAGAAAATACGAACAAACAATAACTATAAATTGAATATTTACACAGATAAAAAAGTAAATGTTTAGTTCTACATTTTATTTAATCCGTGCTATACAATAAAGTGTGGTGTCCTGTAGATTATGCAAAGTATGAAATATTGTAGTTTTAAGGAAAAAAATAAACAGTTTTAGTCTGTGGCCTTAATTCCCCCCTGCACCTCTAAAACCCTAAAATTCCTCCCCGGCTGAGAACTCCTGGTTGTGGTTGTTAATTTAGATAGTAATATATTGCTATATGTGTGGTTGGTTAAAAAGTGTGGCAGCTAGTTATAATTGTGTTTGTTAGTTTAGAGAGTAACATCTTGCTATAATTGTGGGTGTTAGTATAGGTTTGTAACCTCTCTTCTCAGTATCTGCAGCCCTGGCGCTGTGGTCTACGCCTATGTAGGAGAGTTCTACAACAACATCGAGAGACCAACAGGAATCGTCCTAGTGAGTGTGTTTCTACCTATAGGGACTCTAGCTTTGCCAGGTAAATTTAGATCAAGGTTTTGATAGGTTATTCACTATAGCATTCAACTATCAATTACTTAACATTAATTATTATTCATCCTCTGACAATGTGCCAGATAACATAGTTAAATTTCTACCCCACCCCTTTGGAGAGCAGCTAATTCGTAAATGAAGTTATGCTTGAGTTAAACAAATATAAGTAGAGCTCTCTGAGATCTTCATTTCATTCCTGTTAGAGTGAAGTGATTTGTTATTCATATACAAAAATATGACTTAAAATTATTTTTATTGAAGAAGTGCTTACAATACGGAACTCGTCAAGTAGTTGAAGACTTAGGACCTACATTCGCGCTGCATTCATCAGACATGTTAAAGTTAGGTGGTAAACAGCCGATATATATATATTTTTTTTACTTATATAAACTTCAAAATAATTGTGTAGTTATTTATGAGGGAAGGGTAAGATTAACAACCTCATACATGTCACATTTATCGAATTCAAACACTTTACAAAAACTAACGCTTTACCCTTTAAGAAAGGTAAGTTTTGAATCTTTTAAGTATCCATCTAACAAGTAGGAATGATATGAATCAATATTTATAACCATTATTAAAACCCTTTAATTTTAAAAGTTTAATCTAGATTTAAATGAGTAAATCGTATTTACACTTAAACATTAGCTATTTAATCGACACGGCCAAAGTGAGGCGTATTTGCTTAACATTTGTTGTGCTCTGGATTATGAATGACAAAACGAGTATTTCAAGGTATTTAAATTATCTAGTAAGCAAATAGAACATATGCACTGACAAAATAAACAGCGTGTCAGCATTCCTCACGGTAAATCAGGCTAAAACCCAGGATAAATAGTAGTGTATTCAGCTAAAAGGGTTGACTAATTACCATCGAGTATAAAGGGGTCACTCTGCCTGTTTTGGGGGCTACGCGGGTTACGCGGGCTAGGACGCCGGATAGTGAGTATGTATATTGGAGGGCTACCGTCGAGCTCAGGGTACCGGGGTTCATAAACCATGTAGGATCACCTAGAGGTCAGTCAGGCCATTGGTTAAGCATTCCTTGTAAACTTAGTTCTGTCACGAGCTCTGAAGTAATTCCATTGAGTTGTTTCAATACTTTTAATATTATTTATAAAAATAATATTTTGTAATAGAGCATAGTAGTACCATTAAAAACATAAGAACCCAGGCCACACAAACAGAGCCCAGTCACTTCCCCGATCCTCGGCCACAACACATCCTGACAAATATAGGCCCACCCGGATAAAAAGAACAGGTGGTGACAGTTATATAATCTTGTAATCCCTTTAGTGTTCATGTTGCCCACCCCCCCTCCTTTTTCCAGCTCTTGAAATTCACAATATGTCCACTGTGAGGAATGTTTATATACTTGAGAACGGATATTATTTTCATTCTTCACAAATTTATAAGCATATGGCCAGCACAACGTGGTACTAAGAGCATGGAAGGACCGTTGACCTCTCACAGGATCCTGAGAAAATTTGTGGAGGTGGGCCATACAGAAATTTACAAAGTACTGAATGAGTTTATAAATTACAAATCTATGAATGATACCAACTTTTTGTATAAACAGTACTGGTATTCATCATTTCAAGATAAATTTTGAATCTACGTAAATACCATCACTACCACATTTAGAGAGTTTGTAAATCCATTCCAATTGCTCATAACCCTTGTGTAATTGTAGATATACATGTGATCGAAATGACATATGGGGAACATAGTAAGGACATATAGGCTAGCACATTGTGTATATTATATATTGTACAGGGTGGCTTATAAGTCAGTGGACAACAATGATATTATAATTATTATTCTTGTAACACACAATTGGAATACATTGACAAGTTGTAAACAGTACAAGATACACAAGGCACGTTGTCAATAGTCGCCAGTGACGTAGGTGGCTAAATTGTTGACTGTTGTAGTTTATGCACTCTTACAGTCTTTTCTAAACGCTGCTATAGCAGAGTTATTTGTTTTTGTCAATCTTATGGACTACACCTGTGATGTATTCTTTCATGGTGTTCATGGCTCATGGCTTTGAGAGAACACATTGTACTTGACCACTACCCAGAAAAATATATCCTTTGTGTCGTATCAGGTCAGGTCAGGTGGCCTTGAGGGCCAGTGTACAGAGCCCTGTTGGTCAATCCACTTGCTGGGAAAATCATGCTTAAGTAACTGTTTAGCTCTGAAGGCGTAATGTTGTGGCGTGTGGTCTTTTTGGATGAAAACCTTGTCATCATCACCCTTTTGTCTGATCTGAGGAACTATATTGATCCACAACATTTTCTTGTAGACATCATTAGTGACAGTACCACTAAGAAAAACGGGGCCAAAGACACCGTCACAGCACAGGCCTCTCAAAACTATCAACTCTACTAATTAAGTTTATTTTAAATGGTTACATGGAGGTATTCTTGTGACCAATAGGCACGATTAGTCATGACTTAGAGTCCTTAAAGGAAGCTTAGTCTGGCCATAGGATTTTCATCAGGTCTCCAGGTTCTTCTCTTTCTTCACTGAGCAACATTCCACTAAATTGAATCTAATGGCCAGGGTCATCTTACAATAAACCATTGGTGAGTCTTTGATGACACACTTGCATACCAAGACGACGTATCAACATCTAGAGATGCCAAGCTCATGCAATACTCTTCTATGAGATTTCTTTCAGTCATCCATGAAAGCTCCAATGACCAATAATGCACTATCCTCGGTCGTTACAGTGACTGGTCGATAACATTTAGGAAACTAATGAACATAACCTGTTACCTCAAACTTATAATGGAATGTGTCAATTGATGGTCTTTTGGGGGGCTTATGACAAATCTTTCCTTCCACTTTTTACATAGAGTTTAAGAATTCTCACACTTTCAGTATTCCTTCAGTATCTACTAACGCTGTTCAAAGATAAAATTTAAAGTAATCTATAATCGTGACTGATCTAAAAGTACAAAATAGTAGTAGGATAATAACACCATAAATAAATTGTGTTTTACCTGTTACACAAATAATATAATATAATTCAACTGCCCAACCAAAAGTAAGACCACATTCCTTTAGTACTATCCCAAACTGAAGAGTTCCAAGTTTCTCCACATGTTATCAACTAGGAATTGTAGTATAACTCCTGAATGTGTGTTATGTTACCAGGTCTAGCGTGGGGTGTTATACCTCAGACCTGGATCGTGACTCTACCTTGGTGCTCATTCAACTCGTGGCGGATCTTCGTGGTGTTCTGCGCTATACCAAGTCTCGTGGGAGGAATAATCATATATCTGTGTCTCCCAGAGAGCCCCAAGTTCCTGATGAACCAAGGAAATAAAGAGGAGGCACTCAAAGTCCTCAGGCATGTGTTCGTTGTTAACACCGGAAACGATCCTGGAGACTATATGGTGAGAGAATGTTGTAATCTCAGAGATAAACCTTGATAAGTACAAACGGGAGTTAGAGTTAAACATACTAGTATTGAACAATTAAATGAATTAGTATAATTACAAGAAACTAATACCACAGATTGAGTAGTGGAAAGAAATGAACTTTAGAATTTATTCATAATGAGTACAGCTCTATTACTATGCCAAACATGATGGTCATAAATAAATACTATTAACCTATTTAAAAGCCCAAAATGTCATCGTATATAATTGATCTACTATGTAAAGTTATTGAATCACCAATTTTTTTATATTTAAAATGAAGCTTATGTTTCTGCTAATTATTATAGTTAATATAATATACACGTGATCAATAGTGTTATTGACTATAACTATAATTCTATTTTAACTAAGTTTATGACTTATACTAGCTAGATGACACATTCAAGTTAATATATTGTAATAATTATTGTTGTATTGTAACACCTATCTAATACATACATATTCACTCTACCAGTCCTTTCTTCCGAGTGTCTAACGTCACCCCGGCGCTCAAACCCTTCCATTCCACACATTTTCACTCCACCAGTCCTTTCTTCCGAGTGTCTAACGTCACCCCAGCGCTCAAACCCTTCCATTCCACACATTTTCACTCCACCAGTCCTTTCTTCCGAGTGTCTAACGTCACCCCAGCGCTCAAACCCTTCCATTCCACACATTTTCACTCCACCAGTCCTTTCTTCCGAGTGTCTAACGTCACCCCAGCGCTCAAACCCTTCCATTCCACACATTTTCACTCCACCAGTCCTTTCTTCCGAGTGTCTAACGTCACCCCAGCGCTCAAACCCTTCCATTCCACACATTTTCACTCCACCAGTCCTTTCTTCCGAGTGTCTAACGTCACCCCAGCGCTCAAACCCTTCCATTCCACACATTTTCACTCCACCAGTCCTTTCTTCCGAGTGTCTAACGTCACCCCAGCGCTCAAACCCTTCCATTCCACACATTTTCACTCCACCAGTCCTTTCTTCCGAGTGTCTAACGTCACCCCAGCGCTCAAACCCTTCCATTCCACACATTTTCACTCCACCAGTCCTTTCTTCCGAGTGTCTAACGTCACCCCAGCGCTCAAACCCTTCCATTCCACACATTTTCACTCCACCAGTCCTTTCTTCCGAGTGTCTAACGTCACCCCAGCGCTCAAACCCTTCCATTCCACACATTTTCACTCCACCAGTCCTTTCTTCCGAGTGTCTAACGTCACCCCAGCGCTCAAACCCTTCCATTCCACACATTTTCACTCCACCAGTCCTTTCTTCCGAGTGTCTAACGTCACCCCAGCGCTCAAACCCTTCCATTCCACACATTTTCACTCTACCAGTCCTTTCTTCCGAGTGTCTAGCGTCACCCCAGCGCTCAAACCCTTCCATTCCACACATTTTCACTCCACCAGTCCTTTCTTCCGAGTGTCTAGCGTCACCCCAGCGCTCAAACCCTTCCATTCCACACATTTTCACTCTACCAGTCCTTTTTTCCGAGTGTCTAGCGTCACCCCAGCGCTCGAACCCTTCCATTCCACACATTTTCACTCCACCAGTCCTTTCTTCCGAGTGTCTAACGTCACCCCAACGCTCAAACCCATCCATTCCCACATTTTCACTCCACCAGTCCTTTCTTCCGAGTGTCTAACGTCACCCCAACGCTCAAACCCATCCATTCCACACATTTTCACTCTACCAGTCCTTTTTTCCGAGTGTCTAGCGTCACCCCAGCGCTCGAACCCTTCCAATACACATATCTTAAATCTGCCAGTCCCAGGTGCGTAGCCGGGGAGAGGGGGGGGGGATATCTCCCTTCAATAATTGATTAGATCAACTTTTAAATTGTAAATAGTGTAAATAAATTATGGGGAAAACCCTCAGTCTGGCGCTAATATAAATCTAAAATAATTACCAACCTACGTGCTAGCATTGCCACTTGTGTGTTAAGGGCCTTAATGTAGATATTTATTTTCTGTAGCGTCATGGTCTGTCTGCAAACAAGCCTAGGTAACGGAACATACCCCCTCCTTCCCTCTCCCACCGAGTAGTCAACGTTACAGTAGGGTGAAGGCACATTGAAGCAGCTAGGGTAATTAATCTGAACTTTGGCATTGGAGTGGTGTTCGTTGGAATGTGTTTGTATTGTGGATTGTTGTGTGTTGTACATAAAGATAAGTCAAATACATACAAAGGGACCTTTTTTAGTAAACCAAGTAAGAAGAATTGCCCACATGTTAGTGAGTCAAGTTCAGAAGTGGCAGAAGACAGTGGGAATAAGCCTGTAAATACCACCTTTTGTAAAAGTTCATTGGTAGAATTATTCACGTACTCAAGTAATAGACCTACTCTACTTGTATGTAGCCCTTGCCTGGAACCTGATAATCGTAAGTACTCTGCCTCTGCAACTCCAAACCTGCTTGATGTTGGACTGTTGGTGGGAAAATCATGTACAGATGTAAAAAAGTATACATTTCTTCAATATGCCCTTGTTCCTAATGATCAATTCACGTTTCCACTTGGACAGAGAAACTTAGAATTTCAGAAAACATGACTGTCGGAATTCCAGTGGGTTTCTTATTCAGAATTAAAAGAAGGGGCCTTTTGTAAATATTGATATATTTTCAGTAAATATCTTAGGTGGGCAAAGGAAGTCATGTCAAGCTGGGGGCATTTATTAATGCCCCTTTTAAACTTAATAAAGATGCCAAAGAAGATTTTAGAAGGCACGAAGCATGTTCCTACCACACAAAATANAGTTTCAGCCTGATCGGTAATATTGTTTTGGCTCTATACCATGCTACAGAAACACAGATTGCACAAAAAGATTTACAGTTTCAGGATATCATGAAACGTCAAAAACCACCAAAACTTCAATTTTTTTTTATTTTTTTTTTTTTTTTTTTTTTTTTTTTTTTTTTTTTTTTTTTTTTTTTTTTTTTGTTTTTTCTGACAAGAAATTGCTCTGCGTGCACACTCTGATTCTGGGCCAGTAGAAACAAAAGACTCTCCCTACTTAGGGAAAAATGATGGAAATTTTAGATCCCTTTTACGATTTAAAATTGAAAGTGGTGACAAAACTCTAAAGAATCATATAAAAAATTGCGGGAATAACATATTCACATATTCAAAATGAAATAATTGTATCATTTGATGACATAATTTTATCCAGAATTGTAAATAAAATCAATGTATCTGAAAGTTTTATTATATTGGTAGATGAGACTACAGATTTTTCTGGTGCTGAGCAATTTTCTCTTTGTGCTAGATATACAGATAAAACAGATAGGAAGTTTATTTTAAGAGAAGATTTTTTTAAATCAGTTAAAGACGTTTGTGGTTCAGGTTTACAAAGAATTACTAAAAGAGTTTTCAGAAATGGGTTTTAACACAAGAGTTCAAAGTTATGATGGGGCTGCAGTGATTAGCAGAAAATTAAAGAATATGCTGTCATCATACGTAATACCTTTCCTGAAGTAATTTACATCCACTGCTCCAGTCATGTAATTAACCTTGTCCTTTGTCACTCATGCTCAGTTTCAGCTATATGTTACAGATTAGTGACCTTGAAAGTTAAAATCTTATTCTTTATAATTTCAACCAAACGGGTCACCATTTAGAAAAACATAATTCTCAAAGAAAACAGTGATGCACTCCTCCTAAATTTCTGCGAAATTTGTTGATTTGAACACCTGGTTTCTATTCTTCTCTTTAAGGAACTTTGTCTTCCAATTTTGGAAGCTTTTAGTGAAATTCAACATTTCAGTGATACAGAATCATTCTCTAAATTATTTGTGCTAGTTTCAGCTTTGAATAGTTGCCAGTTTTTGATGTCACTGTGTGTTGTAAGCAAATTTGTTGGTTTGGCACATGGCTTATGCACCTTTCTTCAATCAAATCCGTTAGATCTTTATTCTGCTATAAATTATGCTGAATCTTTGAAGGAAGAAATTCAACAAATGAAAGATGATGCCAAAATATCGTCTAAAGCCATTTACTGTGAGGTCCAGCAAATTGATGATAATTTAGGAACTACATTTCAGATACCTCAAATTTGTGGTAGGCAAACTACTAGGCCTAATTGCACTGCAAGCATGAATAATTCCGAATAGTACTGTAATATAGGGTTTACCTTTATATACCTTAACTTGACTTTTTTATTCAAGAAATTAATGACAGCTTTCTAAGCCACAAACATGTTATGGAAAAGTTTTTTTTTACTCCCAGAAAAATGTGCAAAGCTGACTGACAACGAAATAAAAGTATGCTGTGAAACTTTATCAGATCATTGGCCCAATGATGCATCATCTATACCCTAAAATTTCATTGAAGAAGTTCATATGTGGAAAAGAGCATGGATAAAAAGATCTGACTATCTCTGTGACTTCATAATTGCCCTAAACAGATGTGAAAAAAATAGTTTTCCAACTGTACACAACTTTATTAAATTAGCAGTTACATTTCCAACAACAACTGCCACTGTAGAAAGGTCCTTCACCTCATCGAGGTGGTTGTAGAAATACCCACGAAACACCACTTCACAGAATATACTTAGTGGTTGGGCTTTAATGTGTATTCACAGAGAAGTTATGTATCTAGAAGAAGTTTTAAACAAAATGTCAAAAAAAAACTGAAAGTTAAGGGATTTTATTATAATGCAAACTCAAGGTAGGACAGTAGCAGTTCTTACTATCGTGTAAGTATTTAAAATTAGTATTTTTAATAAATTCAGTAATTTTAACAGAATTTGTTTTATTTTAACGAAGCTACGTAATATATATTTTTAGGCTTATTTTTCGTGATTTTTTTTCACGTTGTGGTACAGTTTGACAAATTTGATAGAATGTTTGGTTAAATCACTTAAATTAAATATCAATTTTAATATTGTTTTATTAAAAATAACTATTAAGGGTTTATATATATTAGCAGAAATTTTATTTCATATCCCCTCCCCCCCCAAAAAAAAATCCTGGCTTCACCCCTGTTCAGTCCTTTTTTTCCGAGTTTCTAATGTCACCCCAGTGTTCGAACCATTCCAAAAGCTTCACTACCTGGGATTATTCCGGCTTACCATACTTATGTGGGTTTCCTACATATTTTTCCTATCCTGACACCTGGATATAGTGGCCAACTCCAGAACAAACTATCTACTCTGAGTCGCCACAACTAAGTATTATTTATCTCACCCATTTTATCTTATAACCATACATATATAAACTTAATATCTACCTAAAAACACTTTGATGAAATTATTCTAGTTAATATATATAATAATATTCTTATTAATCATACATTTTAATCCTGGTATATTATTATTAATCCAAAGTTGGCTTATTCAAAGTTCTAGATTCCAAAATAATGGCACTAAGCGGCAAGATAGATATGATGTATTTTAAACAAGCAACATGGTGGCCATAAATAAATAAATTACTTATTAATTAGATCTTGTGGGAGTGCATATAACCCGAACGGGTAGTAAGACGCGGTGCTAATAATAATAATAATTAGATCTTGTCAATATAGTGACTCCAAACATTGAATATAACATATTCGAGTGCTAAAAGGGTGTTCTTTTGATATTAAATTTACATGAAATTCACAAATATCATATAGGGGTCACAAAAAATAGGTTAGTTAAACACAAAGAGGTGACCCAATAGTTACAAAATGAAAATAGCAAGTTAAATAAAAATATGATAACTTTCAAAGTTTGACAAAATAATTTTAAACCGAAAGAGAATATAGAATATAGTAGATGATAGGCTGCTACAAGCAGTGCTTAGCTTACCTAAGCTAGTGGGATGTGTTAACAAGAGTGAACAGGCAAACGTATAGATCTATAAGTAGCGGTAGAATGCCATCACGTGACCTTAGAGACTGGTAGAAGGGGAACCAATAGGATAATAGTCGGGTAAAAAGGAAGGCCACATGGCACATGCGTAGAGCTTATGAAAACTCGTTATAGATACTCATCCAAAAAGCTATAGACTTAGAAGGTACTCGATGTCAGACCTTGTACGAATTTCTCGTAAGGTTCCATGATGCCATCTAGTATGACAAATCACGCCAGTTCAACCCGGCCCTAGCTTTAGTCTACAATGGCTAGGACAAGTCAAGACTTTACTGGTGTTTCAATGTAATCATTTCTGTAACTTTACAGTGACTAGGATAAGTCAGGACTTTACTGGTGTTTCAATGTAATCATTTCTGTAACTTTACAGTGACTAGGATAAGTCAGGACTTTACTGGTGTTTCAATGTAATCATTTCTGTAACTTTACAGTGACTAGGATAAGTCAGGACTTTACTGGTGTTTCAATGTAATCATTTCCGTAACGTATGTCACATACTCTGTAGCAGGGATATATAGGTTATGTTGGCCAATTTGGAATGGACTGATTATAGTAGCTATGGCAGGAAGGGATGGGCAACATATTCCAGTCCAGGACTTTATCTTTTTTCCTAGTTTGTGTTAGAACATGCGTAAGTTAAGTGGTTGGTACACAAGCCTAAATATGTGTATGTGTAAGGCAATAACAGCTTGGCGACGAGTTTATTGATACGTTAACCCATGGTATAGGTCAATCCACGGAAGGGTGTATAATGGAAGCGTTTTATCAAGTTCGTGGAATTCAATACTACCCAACGCAACACGTGGACGAACTACGCAAAGAGGTTGTAACACATTTTCATTGCTAATGACATCATCGATAATAATAAGAAACGGTCTATATTGTTTTGTGTGATCGGGGATAAAACATTTGATCTCCTAACTGCGTTAGTTGTGCCAGAGGATCCCGATTATTAATAATTTGGTGATTTAGTAATTATTTTATTTATTTTATGCCAAACACAATGAAATTGAACAAACTTTCAATTTCAGAAAAATTGATCAGTGATTCAGTAAGTCCATTATGGAATATGTTGCCGTTTTGAAAGAGATGGCCAACCGTTATAACTTTGGAACATTTACAAATCGAATGCTGCGTGATCGTTTAGTGAAGGGTGTCACGGATGAGACGTGCAACGTGAAATGCTTTCAAAAAAACTTAGTGAAGTTAGATAAGGCCATTGCCATAGCAGTAAGTGGTGAAGCAGAGGCACAACATCAGAGCGCGATGTGGCCAACTTCCGCAACATTGATTGGATACCAAGACCAAGAATCAGGCTCATTGGAAGTACACATACTGTCTAGAAACTATCAGTGTCAACAAAGTGATGAGCATAATCAACAAAGTTTTCTCCAAACCAAAAAAAGGGCCAATGGTGTTATCATTGTAACAAAGAGCATCTAACCTCTGAATGTCCATGTGCAAATATTATATGTCATTTTTGTAAGAAGCTAGGCCACATGTAAGAGGATGTAGGTCAAAGAGACAAAATTATGTAAAAAAGTGCGACATCCACAAACCAATCATCTAGTGCACATAGAACCCACAAGATCATAATTAGATATGGTATATAAGCTGTTTTCATGTGATTGGAAACTAGAGAAAATCCTCCCTTACACATCATTGTGATGTTGAATGGAACTAAACATCATTCAGGAGCATCCTTGACAGTAACAGCTCGGTAGCCTATTAAAAAATATGGATCTCTAAACCAAAACTTGAGTTTAGATATTCAGCTTTGCACCTAAGGAACAAAACAGCCCCTTTGTATCCTGGATTGAAGTAATGTGGAGGCGACATACAATGGTATGTCCGCTATTCTACCCATAACCGTAGTAAAAGTAAATGAGCCAAATTTCCTCGGAAGAAATTTTTTCACTGATTTGGGAATTAAAATGCAAGTAATTCATCACATTACTTATAGTAAGTTCTGTACACAGTACATAAATTATCAGATTTCGAAGATAACAAACTTGGAGAACATCTTGGACCACTAGTTTAATTAAATATTGACCCCAGTCCAACATTAGTATCTACGGAATCGTCCAATACCACTGACACTGGCAGATGATGTCAATCGAGAGATTACTAGGTTAGTTGAGGAAGGTATAAACAAACCAATATCATTTTCAAATTAGGCTACACCCCTAGTGATAGTGCCAAAGCGGGATGGATCTCAACGGTTGTGCGGGGACTACCGGAGTGCAGTTAATAAAATACCCTTTACCATCTTCAACTGAAGCTTGTGCGTGCCTAACAGATGGAACCATTTCTTTTAATCTTGACCTCACACAGGCTTATGCCCAAGTTAAAGTTTAAGAAGAATCTTTTAAAATATTGACGGCAAAAGGTGACAATAATTCATTTTGAAATTAGGGCAGCATTGAGGATTTTCCAGGGGCTTATTGAAGGTCTGTTAGCCAGTATACCAGGTACAGCGGTTCTCCTGTATGACATAATTATATTGAAAATAGATAGAGGACAACATTTATTACAGACAATAGGAAGTATTACAAAGATTGAGTGATGCATGGTTGCAATTAAGGGAGTACAAGTAGAGGTTTGAAATTCTAGTGGTGTCAGTTTTAGGGTTTCAGATAGATGCTCAAGGCATTCGCCCTCTACAAGACCAGGTTGAAACCATACACAAAGCTCCAGCACCTAAGAACAAAAAAGAGCTTGAAGCTTTCTTAGAACTGCTCCATTTTAATGAAAGATTCCCGATGGACATTCCATGATGGCTTGATGGTCTTGGAACCCCTACACCGTCTTCTAGACAAGGATACACCATGGTAGTGGACTCAAAACTATGAGAGTTTATTCAATAAAGCAAAAGCCATTTTAACATCAGACTTAGTTCTGACGCATTACGACAGAAGTAGATTTTTGCCACTATCGTGTGATGCATCTCCTTCCAGGGTTGGAGTGGTCCTCTTTCACATTATTGACAATGGAATGGAAGCTCCGGTAGCGTTTTGATCAAGAACACTGTCACAAACTGAGCGTAACTATGCTCAAATCGATAAGGAAGCTTTGGCGGTTATATTTGGTGTCAACCAGTTGTAAAAGTTTCTATTAGGCCGATCTTTCACAATAGTCACAGATCACAAGCCACTTCTAGGATTATTTCATCCTAGCCAGCAGACCCCAAGTGTTGTGACATCGTGGATGAAACGATGGAGCATAATGCTGGTAGGTTATATTTATAGCATTATTCATGGACCAAAAAAATACTATGGAAATGCAGATGTGCTTAGCAGACTCCCATTAAACACCTTAGATATTGTAAAATTTATAGAATCCAGTGATATTTTTATGCTAGACATGGAAGACCCGCTTATTTCAGTGATCGAAATTTATAGGGAAACAATAAAGGTTAGTTTAAAGAGTAGGTTTTACAGGGTTGGCACGAAGAAGAAGTTGTGAGGAATTCAAGCCTTACAACACATGAGGCTTTGAAATATCTTATTCACAAGATGGGGTATGGGGTATGGGGTAGTAAAGTGATATTGCCAAAAAAATCTCCACAAATATGTTTCCTATTGCTTCTTGCTACGCATCAAAGCTTGCTGCAATCAAAAGCAGTAGCTTGCACCTATAAATGGTTGCCTAAAATGGACGCAACCATAGAGGATCTTGCCAAACTTGTCAAAAAACCCGAAACAATCCATCACAGGCCCCATTAAATTATTGAAAAGCACCAACAAACTCTTGGATCCGTCTACATATTTACATGTCAGGGCCAATACAAGGGTTACACATTTTAATACTTGTGAATACGTATTTTATGACCTGAGGTCAGACAGATGAAGTCTACAACATTGATGAGCATAATAATGGAACTAAGAGATATATTTGCTATACATGGGCTTCCAACAGGCCTAGCAGGTTAGTAGGTGACCATGGCCATAATTTTGTGTCTGAGGAGTTTGAACTGTTTCTTATGCTCAATGTAATTAAGCTATTAATAATATCACCCTATTACTCTGCAAGCAATGGGAAAGTATAACGTATGGTTCAAACAGTTAAGAAACAATTGGGGAGAATGACAGGTGACTGGCATACTAGGCCTGCAAGAATCCTCCTCATGCTTAGGGCAATCCCCACTGGAACTACAGACAAAATTCCAGCTCAGCTTCTAATGCATAGCCAGCTTTGAACACGTTTGGGTGTGCTACGTCCAGATAGACAAAAACTAGGCTTTGCGACACTCTCTCAAGATACAGAGAGTATGAGAGTCTTCCCAAAAGGAGCAGCAGTATGCAGTAAAGAGCCCTAAATGGATGCCAGCAGTGGTCACTGACGTGTTAGGGAGGAATAATAACCATATCATTTTTAAGGAGGGACTTGGACAAACAAGACACATAGACCAACTTCGAAAATGCCACGAAAGAACACCTCAACTAGAGGATGACTCAGAAGACCCACTTTCACAAGTTAAACCGGCAATATATCCAGATAAAGACCTTGTGACACATCAGAGAGATATACCACTTCAACAACCACTACCACCTCCAGCAAGAGAAGACCATGAGCAGCAACCAGTAGAAGACACACACACACACACACACACACACACACACAGGAACAGCAACGAGCATCAATGGTAGACAATCAGAAACATTGGTGGACAACACAGGTCAACAACCAGCAACATTGGTGGACCACACAGGTCAACAATCAGCAACATTGGTGGACAAAACAGGTCAACAGCCAACAACATTGGTGGACAACAGAGGTCAACAATCAGCAACATTGGTGGACAACACAGGTCAACAGCCAGCAATATTGGTGGACAACAGAGGTCAACAATCAGCAACATTGGTGGACAACACAGGTAAACAGCCAGCAACACCAGAATTATGGCCTCTTGCGAGGCCAACATATTCCAATTTAGGACATTTATATTTTGTCCTAGTTGGCTTTAGAATTTGCGTCAGCAATGTAGTTGGTGCACAGGACTAAATATGTGTATGTACGAATAGAACATATACTTTTATAAAACAGATTTTATCTACTATCAAATGTAGCACTCCAAATTTGAATCGAACCTGTGAGATCCCACGGTCTGAGTGGACTGTACACATTTTCAAAACAACTAAGCAATCATAATAACTTGTAATGGAAAAAACAATTTTTTACTAGACTAAAATTATTACGGTAAATCATCAACTTTCCACTCTAACATGAAATTTTAACCATCGAAAGCAATGTATAGCATATATTATCTGGTTCCTTTTTTTCTCATCAAACAATCATGTCTGTCAATGCTTCTCTCCCTCTATCCCTGTCACTAATGTCATTTAAACATCGGTGTGTCTTTGATGTAGTTTCTGACTTTAATGCCACTTAGTCAGGATAGGTTTTAGGAAAGGATGTGCAGTGAGAGACATATAGAAGTGCGTTTGAATGTTGATTATTGAATTATGTTGATACTCTACAGGCTGGTTAAGTTGTCTGAAAGAAATGAGAACGTGAAGACTATCTTGCCAGTAGCGTTAGCTAACGTGTCCGCGATCGATTCTCACGTGACAGACTAAGTAGGGTCAAACTCACTAACTGATCGCTACTGTTATTACAATCAGTTTAACCCGCTTCAGTGGCCACGTGGTCTAACGCACTACGCTAGCAATGGACTAGACTACCAATGACGGTTAGATCAATGCACAAATCTTGGTAGGGTGTACTGAAGGGATTTCCTAAATTATTTCCCACTCTCCCTCCGCGCAAATGTGGTAAGATATCTTCTAAATATAACCTTTATAATTCATACAATCATAAAATCGTAATTAGTACATAAATGTATTGCCCAAACGGGTTGTAAGACTAAAAAGCTAGAGGCTAAAAGAAAAATCATCAGTCCAAAATGTACACATGATATCCTGGGCTAACGCCTGGGTTTCGGGACCAAGCCACGGCTGTCTTAATAAATGGCTAGTAGAAGAGAGTTTCTGAGTTAATCGTCAACTTTAAGAGTGTTGGTATGTCACTTTGATCAATTAGCTAGAACCGACATTTCAATAAGGGACAATTTACATTTGACAACACTTCATTGTTAAAGATCTTCCTTGCCATTGAGACGGATCCAACATGGCGGTCGTAGAATACACTATTCAGTTTATTGACAATGTATTCATTGTTTACGTTACACAACACAGCTAGGTATCAACGAGAGAGTAATAGCAACTAAACAAATATCGTTAGTAGCTAGTATGATGTATGGGTACAGCGTCGTGATTGGCCGAAACTGGTCACGTGACCACGCCTCCTTGCTCTCTGATTGGCTGTAATTTAACCCTCCTCCTTCCCTCACCCGTGACCTACTTTCCCCCTCCTCCTGCCCTTCCTCCTCCTGCCCCTCCCCTACAGCCGTAAAACCACGTACATGGTGGTTCTTGCTGATTAATTATTGTTAATTGAGTATTGTTAACTAATTGTAGGATAGAGGTGTTGGAGTTTTTATTCACGGCGGACGTGTTGGTTCTTGCTTAATTGGTAGGATAGAGGTGTTGGAGTTTTTATTCATCGATTAGGGCGTTGTAGTTTATTTGGGGGGTGTATGAGGCAGTGGCACGAACCTCGCGCCATGACTGTCGGGGGGTTTCCAACGGCACAAGGCTCTGTCCGGCAAGAACCTCTCCTGACGAGCGTTCGTGGTAGAGTGTGATAAATGTTTCCCCTGCCTTTCACTTCCGCCCTCCTGGCGCCAGTATGGCGGGTCAACAAGTTAGGACAAGAATAGATCGTGACCTCGACAAACTTGGGTTTTCCCAATGACGTAATCATTGCGTGTTATGTCGCAACCCTGGCGCCAGGTTGGCGGGTCGTCAAGACAAGTTGAGACAGAATAGTCATTGCCCCCCGGGCAACGGGTTTTCCCTGGCGCCAGTATGTCGGCTCGACAAGAAGATTTGAGACAAGAATAGATATTGAGGTCATTGGGGAGCCAGGTTGTCGGGAAGACAAGACAAGTTGGGACTTGTAAATAAAACACAGATATTACAAATATATATTTATTTATTAAACAATGAAATTATACATTTTTACAGGAATGGCACATATATTCGTTCATACGTTTTCCTACAGTGTCTCTTAGATGCGTTAATAAAATTGTTTTTAGTTCACAATCCAGCATGTATTAGTCCAAACCTATGACTTGACGTGTATAGTAGGTAGCACTGATAAGAACCATGTTTTTGATGTGCGTTTCCACCGTAGGTTGTTCTAGGTCGATGACATCCGCCGATTCAGTTAGCGTGTCGCATACATCCAAAACGAGTGTGTCGATCAAATTGTTGCAATAGTTTTCGACGGGTGTCGACCAATGTCACGTTGGTTGACGGCGACGTCGATGAGGTCCCACACCTCACAAAGACGCACCTAGCTAGGTGCTAGATAGGCGACCCGTTTGAGTCCAGCGTCTTGTTTCTCGTTGATGACGACCATACGGTCACCGCACATGCGTCTCAGTGAAATTTCATGATTAGTCAGACTAATCTTCTGAGGAGGTTGTGTGTTGCTGAAAAATTTTGATATGACATACTTGTAACTGCCCAGTTCTTGCCATTCTGTATGGTTAAACACGGTGCAGTTCCCACCGCATTTTCCTAGCTGGACATAGGGTGTAAAGTTGTTCTTGACGCTAATGCGATGACTCGCTTGGCGTCGACTCAATCCAGCGGGAACAATGTGTTGAAAATACTGGTGATGGCGAGGGGCTTCACCGGCTTTGCTTTGCTGCCGCAAACGTCTTGACCTTCCATGATGTTTAGCGGTTATGGGCAACAAGTCGCCAAGACGCCCCTTTTATAGGCGCACGCCAATTGGACACGGCCTCTTGAAGGGCGGCATGCCCCTACAGTCTTGATAAAACAATTGTAATATCTCACCACCTTAGCGTCATTGACTGTATGATTGGTGGGTGAGAATAGGTTTTGAAAAGTATTCAGCGGAATGTTCTGGGTGCGATAGAGAAGGTACATGAGACAGTAATGGCCGCAAACGACAGATGCGATGCTTTGAAATTGTAGCTTACTATGGGACGTGCGAAAAGTGTTTTTGCGTATAAATGCCAGATGTGACTTTATACGCGGTGGAAAACCATAACTGACAAAGTATTCTCCCACGCCGTTCTTGTTGATAAAGATGGCGACCCAATACGTCACAGGCCTGGTGTGTGGATCGGTGTTGATGACCAGAGCGGCAGGTCGAGCTATTCTTACGGGTAGTTGATCAGCAGGGAAAACACCCGACCATACAGAACAGAACCACTGGTTTGTTTTCAGCGCACGTCTTATGTTGTGCGTGTCTATCTTCAATCATCCAATCACGAAGTCCCCAGACGATAGGGGCCGAACAGAAATTACATACAAAACTATGTGTAATGCACAAGATGTGCCCAATTTAAGTGTTTTCAGTGACGAACAACCTCTGTCGTACAGATCTAAGATGGGTGTAGACATGTATTTGACTAGAAAGATTTTCTTCGATGACCCCTTGACGTAGACGGTTTCTGTACGCGTTGTGGCACGGGAGATGAGGGATTCGAGCAGACTGTAATCAACATCACAGCTATCCCAGGTGATACCATGCAGATTGTTGACTATATAGTCGGCTTTCTTTCTGGCATTGGTGGAAAGTTCTTCGATAGCGTATGGAGGTTTTAACACCCAATGTTGAAGTAATGTGCCGCATACAGATAAAACACTCAGTTCCTTGACGATAAACTCTTTGTCGTCGTCGATGAAGCTCTGGAAATCCACAATGACGTCCATAGCTTAAATGAAGGGGGTAAGGGGCGGGAAGGCGTTTATATTAACTTCCATAATAGGTCACAACGATTCTGTCCTTGGCAATGGTGATGATGTTGGCAAACTCCCAGTACACGATACAGTTGACGGTTTCGGTGAGAGCCCATGTGAAGCTCACTTCGATACTCAGAGAATCGTATCGCGTCAAATTCCAATGCGATGTCAAGTGGGCGGACAGATTAGGTGTGAGATCGAAAGCCATGAGATGATATCCCTTATGGAAAGCTTCTCGGGTGATGTCGCTACCCTCATTCATGAAATGGATACCCGTTCCAGAAAACAGCGTGTGGTAGGACATGATATAGTGTCCGTTTGAAAAATCGGGCTGTAACGGTTTCGACGGTACTTGTTCCCCGTCCACGTACAGTGGTAAATGGTTCATACCATTGGTTTGAAAGTTGAACTGGTTCTTGATGGCGTCTCCGTTGAACGCTGCGTTTGACACAAATCCCACGATACACCGTTTGGGTAACTGTCCGGTGAACACGTTGTTCAGTGATTTCCCTGGCACGCCTGTAGGAATAGTGAGTGTTTTTACTTCCAAACGGGTGATGGGATACTTTGCGGGACTGACGTTTAATGTTTTGGCGTGTGCCAACAGTATAGAAGGTGCTACTTTGACACGTCGCACTAGAAGGACGGCCTCGGCGATGTGAACCTTAAAGTGAGGGAGTTCAGGGACCGCCATAAGACTAAACCCGTCTCTGGAACGGACCAACCTGACTCTAAGTTGGTTCCGTTCAAAAGGTAATTCTCTTGGTTAAACACGTCACCGTGTAGATACCCCAAAAGCTCCACCGTCTTACTTTTTGTGGTGAGACTGCGACGGCCCTCAAATCCCTTGTTGTTGGCGTTAGCCTCCTCAAAGTTTCCAGTTCTGTCTGCGAACCACAGACCGCAAGTCAAATGCGTTCTTTTGGTTTCACTGTTGTAACTGAGCAGCATCTCAATGTACGCTCTATAGGCATACGTGTTGCTGGGTGGTGATACTAGTGTTTGGTTTAAAAACATGCCCAACTGCGTGAATAGCGAATGCAACCAGTTGTTGACGGGAGCGATCTGATCCACCTCGGTGAAAAAGCCAGCGTCGGGTTTCATGATGGCCATCCTGAGATAGAGCATAGTCTGGGAAAGCTCTATATAGAACTCGCCTTGTCCATTAACGGTAAATTCGAAGGGTGAATCATCGGTGAGGGAAGAGACAGGTTTGTACTGGAGCCATTTCCCACTTTCAAGACAGGTTAGAGTGGGTGGCACAGAAAAGAGATCGAGTTCACTGCTGGCACACTCGCAGGACTGGGGGTGTAGAAATGACATTTTAACTGAAAATATCTTTAGCTTCTTTCTTGATCTTTTTACATCGGGTGACGACCTTAGAATGACGTCGTTGCTTCTTACGCCACCCTTTATTGCCTGAGACGGTCATCAGCGTGTTGATCTTCTGTTCAGCCTTGCGTTTCAGGTTTGTTCCAGCCTCAATGACACGTTGCCGTAGGGCCTCTTTGAAAGACGCCGTTGGTTGGCAACGTCGGAGAGCACGTCGATACTCGTATGATGCGCCTGTTTTCTGATGGCTTTAGCACCGCTTCTCAGCAACGGTACGACGCTTTTGAAAAAGCCGCTGAAAAACTACCTATCCCATGCCCTGGTTGATAGGGAACACCGTGGTAGATCGAAGATATTCCTGTTCCAGTCAGGTTGACGTAGTATCTTTGGTAACGACAATTCATGTTGAGCAGCGTCGAAAATGAAGTATCAAGCACACTTTTACAAACTCAAATGGTACAGGTTCACCCGTGTCGGTACTTTTATTGATTTCCAGGCTTTCAATTTCCCTTCTAAGCACAGGCATGTAGTGCAACGGGTCATAGCTAACTGTCTTATGTATGCCGTAGAGATAGTTCACGTTGTTGGTACCAAAGATACGTAACAGCGGTGCCATAATGTCACCCACGGGCTGCGGCTCGTCGATATCTGTGTAGATGTACATTTGCGAGGGCAGGCCTAGTAGAATGTTGGTGGCGTACAGAGACTTTGGTACATTGATCAGATTAGTCTGAGGATCGAAACCGAGCTGTAGACTTAGTTGGATTAATAGATCTATATCTGGTGTAGAGATAACTTTCACTTTTTTGTTGGGGCTCGTGTACTTGAATACAACTCCCGAATTCCCTTGAAACGTATCTACGTCGTTTAGAGATTTGATCAATTCTTGGACAGTGCTGTAGTTTCCATAAGGATATGATCCTTGAATATATGTTCCACGCCGTTAGCTTCCACCCTGTTGTACCATACAATATTTTGACCCTCGGGTACGGTGGTGAAAGAACAAGGATATTGAAATTCAGCCAGAGTAACTTCCCACATACCCTCGAGTGTAAGACGGTAAGGAAGTTGAGTGGCGAAATTCGTGAGCGTATTTATCGGGAAATATCCCATAGAGCTGTCGCTCGACAAAGTGTTGTAAATCTGGTCCTTCATGTAGGACGCTGACGTAGCTGGCAGGAATCCAGGAGTTAAACTTGGCGGGGTTACCTTTCCACTGCACGTACACCTTATTTCTGGCGCGTTTACCCTTGAAACGTAGTATTTTATCAACTTTAAATATTTCAGGGAGATGTACGCGGTGCAATTCAGGCTCATAAAACGTCCCCTCCACTTCCTCGCCGTCAAGATCGGTGAGTCTGTAGACGACAGATTGTCGCAACACGACACTGCTGACTTTGAAAATCTCTTCGCTCCAATTGCTTTTGTAGCCCTTTTCAAACAGCATTTTGGATTTGCTAATACGCACCATGTCACCGACTTTTATTTTAGGCTTCGGGTTTGGACGCCTTTTACCGTACAGATTATCTCTGACTTGAAGCACATTAGTTTCTGAAACGTTGGAGGGCGCCATCTTGATACTGGAATGTTTGGCACTGTTGTAAGCGTTGACTAGATCTTGGAGGACGTCCACATACCGATACGTGTTATTTTTGGTAAAGTAGCGCCACATGCGTCCTTTCAGAGTTCTATTTAATTGTTCCACGATGCTTGCCTTCACGTCCGGATTATGAGTGGTGTAGTAATGCACCCCTTCTTGCTTGAAAAATTTCCGGACTAGACGTTCTGTGAACTCTGTCCCCTTGTCCGTCTGTATACATAGAGGTTTATGGCCACTTTGCTTGAAAATGAAAGCGCCCTCGCCAATGCCCTCTTGCTAAACTCATCGATGACGGTGAGCAAGTACACGGCACCGTTGTTGTATTTTCTGAGACTTCAACTGTCGTTGAGATCGGCTTGCCAGAGATCATCAATGTTTGACACCACGTACTTGTTGCGTGGACATTTTTTTAGCACAGGTTTGAGTAGGGTATAAGCGTCCTGTGCACGAAGCCATTCTCATACGTTTTCGGGATCTTTCTTGGACGCCTTTATGAGCGACGCCATTCCAGCAAACCCCGCATTGTAAGAATGGTCGTAGTTGATGTCGGCTAAACGGTCCATTAAGCTCTGTACGGCAACCACCTGTTTTCATCCACCCTCTTCAGTTTCTTTTTCTTAGGGCGTTGCGATGGTGTAAGTTGTTGTGGTACGGGCGTCGGATCTCTAATGGGTGACAAACGTTCCGGGTTTACAATAAATTCTTTAGATACGTTTATTTTTTGCAGCGCCGTGAGAAACTCTCGCCACCCTGACGGTTCGCTGTGTCTTTTGCTCTGACCAGATCGTTGACTAGATCCACAATATTGGATCCATGAAGAGGCGTTTCTTGAATACTCACTTCTCCATTTGAATCCCAATAGATGCCACTTCGGGAAATGATATGTTCTAATAAAAGTTCAGTTTTTTACGTGCCTGTGCTGGTATAGTATTAAGCACAGCAGGGATGGGAAGTACAGGCACTTCAGGGGTTGAGTTGGTGGTGGTGGTATTTTAAGACGGTGGAGGGTGTTGACTAAAGTGTAGATAGCGCTGTAGCATTTGTTGGTATAAACTCCATTTAGACTTGTCAAGTTTTGAAGCAAGGATTTTTTCCATTTTCTTGTCCAACTCGGGGACCACTATATTTGTTGCCGATGCCACTTGTTGGTGGTGTTGCTCGTAACGGTGTAATGTTTCGGGGGACACAAATATCACCTTTTTCGTGTGTTCCATTATTTACTTGATGAATAAGGAACCGAGGACCCCGCTGATTAAAGGGGCTAAAAGTAGGGGCAAGAACGCTCCTCCTTTCTGAACGAGTAGTCTTCTCTTATTCTTCCAGCACTCTTCTGGTTTGATCAGCTTGCGCAACACCTGCTTGTGAGCACGTAACTTTGTCTTCTGCGCATTTTTCAGCGGTACCCGCCCTTTTAAAGGGTTGTCGGCACACTCACAAACAGAATCAACCAGTTTCTTGTCGGCCGTTTTCATCAAGGCGACACGTTGTTGAGTGTTCATGCGATACATCGCACGAAGCAGAGGGGCCTGCTTCAACACTTTGGGACTCATGGTTATGAAATGATTTGTAACCGGGAAGTGTCGATGTTTGTATAGCTTTTGCGTGGTAGGTACACACAGCACCCGGCATCAGTGCGGGTTCTATATTTGAAAAATTCTGGTGTATCTTGTTTGAAATCTAACAATATATAGCCGTGAGGCATACTTGTAGCATCAGTGTAAGCCTCTTGTAAAACAGGGGGATTTTCAGGACAGACTTGCCGTGCAATGTGTTGAATCTGAGTTTTATCCCTAGGATTTTTAAAAAGCACGATATAATGTGCGTTTAAGGAAATGTTTCTTTGGCCCTCGCCCTGGTGGAATATCTTTTGTGTAAGGTACATGAGGCTAATATTTTGTTGGTGGCATCCTTTGTTGAAAAGATCGACGACTACTTCGTTGGCTTCACACATCAGGTCGTCCAGAATAATCAGTTGTGGAGAGTCATTACAGTTGTCATCCATTTCCAGCAAACCCTTACAGAATATGACGTGGGGACTTGTCCCGTCTTGTTCGAACCCCGGTTGCCAAAAAGCATAATACCATGTGATTTTATTAAATTTAACGTCACACATTGTGTCCAGGTGACGGATAAAGTCTGCTACAAAATGTGACTATCCATAGCCGGAAGGGCCGCTTATGATGGCCGAAAAAGGATGTTTCAACTTGTCTATAATGTTTGAGACTGAGCTTATGGTCTATATGAGCTTGTATTTATAGGATAGGAGGGAGGTGTGGGTGTAGAAGTTAAAACACAAACATAACAATTTTTACAATATTTATTTACAAGCATTAAAATGTATACACACAGTGTAAAGTATACTGTGAATATTTACAATATATGTTTATTTGCATAAACATAAATTTTTTACTATATGTATTTACACACAGTGAAAAGTATACTGTTATTACTTACAATATTTATTTACACACAGGGAAAAGTATACTGTGAATATTTACAAAATATGGGGAATATTGGCCTCGATATTAAATATGATAAATATATATACAAACAACTTAATATATATATTTGTATAGATTTAAAATAAAAATATATACAATCAGTCTAATATATTTGACTAGAAAGAAAATAAATATATATACAACCAGTTTATTAGATTTGAAATATATATATATATATATATATACAAACAATTAACTAGAATTAAAATGTATACAAACAACTAATTGACTTAAAAAAATCATGTAGGCGGAGGACTGTACTGGAAAATAAAAAATATAAAAAGTAACCCGGGTGCATAAAAAAATAAAAAATGTGCCGGTTTTCATGCAGAAAAAAGATATGAAAAATTTAAAATCTTTGAAAAATGGTATGTCAGTGGAACTGTCTAGAGTGAAAGAAAAAAAGATTATTATTCAGCCCGTCTAAATGATCACCTTTTATTCGTGGTGAGTGTGATTACAAGGACTCTGATACCCAAACGGCAACGAAATAAAATCATCGGTTATCCGATGTTTGGTGTACACGGGCTGGTAGAATTTAGTCTGTAAAACAGTACATACAGTCGCAAGAAATTTTCTTACAATTTTGTGCGGTATCTGTATGTATCTTTCCGCAGCCTGTTCAGTGACCATCGCTTTCAAAACGTCAAAAATAGCATCGTTCCGGTTGCATTAGTTTATGGTCATCCCTCGAACCTTGCACACCGTTTTGGTTTTGGCAGGATCGCCACAAACACAACCTCGGTATGCGTAATTTTTGGGACCGCCAGATACAAAGGCGCTAATGTAGCTTCCCGGATCGTAATCCTGAAGTTCATCAGTGAGGTCACATAAAAAGTCTCCGGTCGGTGGACTCCAATCGCCGGGGCGTTCTGGGAATAGAACGCTATCTGTATCATGATACCAAATGTGGTCCCCCAATTGTTCAAGGATGCTGTATAAGTGTAACCTAGCCATAGCAGTCGTGTAGCTTGCCACCACCACACTCTTGTTAGGGTTAGGGCGCAACGCGTCACGCGCATCCTTGTAATTGCGGAACATAACCTCATCATTTACATCAATGACGCTGTCCACGGTGATGAACGGATCCGTCAGGTACTTGTGGATTCCCTGATAATCGTTAACAACGGCTATGTGTGGTAAATCGGGTCTTTGCCCAAACTTTCCACATAGTGAATTTTTAAAAAAAGTTTATCCAGGGTGCGGAGACCGGGGTTTTTACAAACAGAGCCGAAATCGAGATTTACCCCTTCCCTTTCCTCATAATTTTGAATATAAGCTAACTTTTCCTCTTGTGAGGTACACCACTCTGGCAATCTGCTGGCTTCTTGTTTAATTTTCAAAAAAGTATCTATGTACCGATGAAACAATCCGCCAGAACGTGTCTGACGGTCGTAAACAGATACATTGTACTCCCACACTTCGTGTACTGCTTCAACGATGTAGCCTTTCTCAACAGCTTTCCGGATCTCGTCAATCACCCAGACGCCTGTCAACCAGCGATCTTTTTTGTCGTTGTGCTGACACGCGCCTTGGTATTTCTCCTCCCCGCATTTCCTGCACAAGATGAACATTAATTTGTCGTGCATCCGTGTAGGCAATACGGGCATGAATAAATCTCTTGGAGGCGTCACTGTAACTTTGGCTATCCCTTCTACTTGATCTATATACGGACAATTTGGTTCCAAGTGAGTTTTAAGGTGGCCGACGAGGTATATTTTGTACTTGCAAACGTATGGATACAATGAACACACATCCAAGTACTTGATCTTCTCTCCACAAGAAAGGTCTGCATCGTGGAAGATGCAACTTGTACGCCCGCCAAAGAATGCATCCCTTGGGCTAAGAGGATCCTTAGTAGTTACCTCGTGCCGGTGTACAAATTTCCGCAAGTCCTTGTATGTGCGTTTCATCGCATTAAACATACACTCCCACATCTCTACGACCGTGTAGCCAGCATTCTTAAACTTTTCAATACAAGCCATGGTTGCTTCATATCGCGTCTCCATGGTCTCGTGGGGACTATTTTTGACGGGGGTGGGCTTATCAGGGTAACAGTGAGGGCACCCGTGCCAATAACAGCCCGAGAACTGGAAGACGGTGGTGGTATCTCCAGCTTTACCAACGCCGTCCACACTTCGCCCTAACACATATTCCTCACGACCGTTACCAGCATGAAGAATTGAGACACCACGCTTATGGTTCTCCAAGCAGAGCCATTGTACAGCGACGTGCGACTGTTGGTCTGCGCACCGAT
This sequence comes from Timema monikensis, assembly GCA_902151445.1. NCBI lineage: Eukaryota > Metazoa > Arthropoda > Insecta > Phasmatodea > Timematidae > Timema > Timema monikensis. The sequence goes on along the minus strand of CABFVZ010002265.1, from coordinate 33,948 downwards.
AGCCACCGTTAGGGATAATACCGATAGTATTCTCCTTAAGATGACTTCGGTGGTAAAACAGCATGGCGGCTCCAGCTATCGTGCACGCCTCTCTGAAAGGGTCCATCTTTGCTTTTTCCATGAGCATCTCTCTAAACTTCAGGCAGGCCTTCCGTAGGGTCTCTACATCTTTCACACAATACAGTTCCAACTTGCGTTTAAAATCAAAAACATAATATTCTTTGACCAACGCGTCATACCACTTCTCAAAGTGCTCCTTTCCCTCAACTGACATCTCGCCGATGCCGTAGTCCTCCTTTGGCGGCAAGGGACCCTTATACCCCACGTTTTCGGTTTTGTTGAAAAAATGGGGGAAATGTCCCTTGGCCAAAGACTCGTCCAAGCCAAACGTTTTGGGCAATTTGGACAGCGACATCGGGAGAAAGTTCAGTGAGTCAATAAAGGGGAGCGGACCGTAAAGCATGGACATGAATTTCCCACCGATCATTATAAGTTCTTGGGTCCATTTTTTTACCTCCATCATATATTTTAAAATAAAATTTCCATCATAGGATTTAGCATTATGGCCGAGAAGGGTGATATCCCTAAATTTTGAAGCTTTAATTTTTCTATAAAGTCAAAAAGTTTGGCCATTGTGGTATCACCCTTGAATATGAGAGTCCAATCACCCCCACAGTCGGTGCAATGATAGTCATTTGCATCTATATGAACACAGCCCTTGCAACACGTCTGCACGACGCATAGGTTAGGTTCATGCAAGTACGTGCTGACCACACCTTGAAGAAATGTTTCTTGTCTGCATTCAAAATCATAGAATTCAAACTTGAAATTATTCTTTTACAGTGACGGTTTTGACGGAGCCTGCTTCATATAACAGAAATGACCAAAAGGACGATATGAATTGCATACTCTACAAAAAGTCTCATAACACCTATGTGAATAATTTGATTTTTACAAACTGAAAAATTGCCCGCATACCTCGCAAACCTTTTTGATATCACAGACCAAACTGTAACCTCTGCATAACCGGGACGTTTATGGTTATCAAAGCATGTCTGTTTTGTGAACCAACGCCCGCAGTCTTTATATACCACAGATCGACCTCCACTACAAACCGCTTTAGCGTAGCACTTTTTGCTCACGGATTCACACTTGTGCGCATTCTTATTACTTAATGGCACACGGCACTCACGGCAAAAGTACCCACACTTAAATGCGGCTGTCAAGGATGTTATGACATCAAACTGGTTTTGCTTGTCGTCGTGAAAATACAAATCAAGGTAGCCCTTAAAGGAATGTTTGGAGGGGGTAGGCCCTTAATATAGGACCTGTCTCCCTCTACGTTCCCTAAACACCGTGATTTTGTATTTGGAGAGGTATGCTTGAAATTGTTTCAGTTCAGTGAGCCCACCACCTTTCAAAAGAATCACACGGGCATCTGGCCATAGTTCCTCTGCTTTGAGTTTCTGAATAGGACGGCCAAGTTTTATTTGTTTAAAGGTTTTCACATCCATACATCGTGGTTCTCTTTTATTGTCACATATAGCTTTGGCGACAACCAAGTCACGGGCATGACAAAGTGTGTCGCCATTTTTAATCTTAATGATTCCTTGGTTTTTATGGCTATATGTGCTAGCGGGTGAGATTTTATCACAATTATATCCACTCCCGCGAGGTTCCTTAAAGTGGCAGAGCTTAACGTACACTGGTGCTGTACTCTAAAACCAAGTATTACTTTGCAACACGCGACTTACGTTATCAAGCACTGTTCTAGCATCTAGCTGGTCTGCTCGTCTAAATGAGACATAGACAGGTCTCAGCGTAGAGTCAGTACTACTTAAAAGTAATCCTACGTGGTCATCGGTGCTAGCGCCATGGTCCTGCAGTTGATGGAGAAAATTAGTAATTTGTTCTTCAAGCCAGCTTAATGCGTCACGATCGCTTGCCGGATTACCAAACTTCACGGTAATTTCTCTACCAGTATAAAAGAAACGCCTCAATTGTTTAATCCTCTCTTCAACGATATGAAGAGGGACGCATTTTGCAATGCTCCACCTATCTGACTTACCGAGCAAATAGTTCCCGGTTGTGGGGCAGATGATTGTCCCGCAGTAGCCGTCTCCACGGGCCCCGTATCTCGCGCCGCAGCTGGGGGTTGAACCCCATCTCCCTGGCGCTGGGGATATGTGTATACGCGGGGGTGGAGGGGTCCCACCGCTGCCAGTTGTGGTGGTGCAGTGGGGGTCATCCCTCCATTTCCGGCCTCCATTTCCGGCCTCCATTTCAATTATAATACATGTCAAAGTAAGCATTGTTACAAACATGCGCGTATTTGTTTCTCTGTTACATTTTTACAAAGCCCTCCTAGTTTACCCTGGTAAGATTTGAACCTCAAACTCTTCCGTCCTCGATCGTCTGGCTCTACACGAAACAAACGGTGTAGCCAGCCACACCGCGGGGTTAATTATGTTAGAAACGGCTGATATATTAAATAATATTTACACAAACCAAATTAGCCACTTAAACTGTAAGTCCGATTTAGACGAAGTGCACCAGTATTTTGCATTAAAGAAGAATGGAAAAAAACATCCCTCATAAATTCCTGAGTAATATTAAATACAGCTTTAAATATCGTTTAGTGTTAGAGGCTATATTTTGTTGACATAATAAATACTGTAACCCTAAATTAGAGGAAGTGCACCAGCATTTTTCAAAGAGGAAGAATATAAAAAACATCCCCCCTACAAATTCCTGAGTAATGTGGCTCTACACGAAACAAACGCTGTAGCCAACCACCCCGCAGGGTAAATTATTTAAGAAACAGCTGTTTTATTAAATAAAATTTACACAAAGCAAATTAGCCACTTATACTGTAATTCAAAATTAGACGAAATGCACCAGCATTTTGCATAGAGGGAGAATAGAAAATAAACCTCCCCCCATAAATTCCTGCTTAATATTAAATACAACTTTAAATATCGTTTAATGTTAGAGGATATATTTTGTTGATATAATAAATACTGTAACCCTAAATTAGAGGAAGTGCACCAACATTTTGCATAGAGGAAGAATAGAAAAACCTTCCCCCATAAATTCCTGAGTAATATTAACTACAACTTTAAATATCGTTTAATGTTAGAGGCTATAATTTGTTGACATAATAAATACTGTAACCTTAAATTAGAGGAAGTGCACCAGCATTTTGCAAGGATGGAGAACGGAAAACCTAATTACACTCGATACTGATGAAGGAAGTTATAATATTTATTTTTAAATTGGGTACTATTCCATTGGATTTGTTTACAATACACACACACATCATAAATGAACGTGTACAGACTTTTGTTTACTCTCTGTGAATTTAATAATTTTCTTTCTTTGTACAGGAAATGAATCCTGGACCAATAGTTTACTATACAGACATTTAAGTGCTGTTTGAATAGTTGATCGACCATTTTGTAAAAAAAACGACAACTATAATTTTCTCTCTTTGAACCCTGGACCCTTTATTGGAACATGAACAAAATAGCTGAGAAGACAGTTTAAGACTAAACTAGTATTTTCGCTTATGCTAGGGAATTGAATCAGGGACTCTCTCACTGGCTCGGTATGGTATTTAAAGCGTATAAATCGTACAAGTTCTAAGACGTGTGGGGTTAAATTATGCAGGATTTTTTTAATAACAGCTTAAAGCAACAATATGGTTATCCTGGCTCTAAATGCAAACAAGCGCCTTCTCTGGACATTGAGAGCCTTCCTCACTCTCCCCACAGCCTCAGCACGGTTTTTAAGTGTATAAATTATACAGGTACTAGTACAATTCCCAGCTGACAAAAGGGTTTAATCTCGGGATGATATAATGGTGTTTGCGCGCGCGAGAGAGAGCTACACATAGACTATTTTCAAACTAGTGGCTACTTGTAGACTGTACTTACATATCAGCCGGTCGAGGGTGTCCAAATCTGCCCAAACAGAGTGGGGCGCATTTCCCTCAACGTAGAAGGGCCCAGGCGATAGGGCCACCGGCGAGAGGATACAGGGAGGCGTGGCACAGTCCCTCGGGAACGGTAGAGGGCTTGCGAGCAGTGGCGCCTCCGGTGGGTTAGATGTTGGCACCCCCGTAACCATGCCGCCCAGAAGACCCTCATCAAAGAAAAATGGATCCCAGTAGTCTGAAATTAAATAAATACATATTAATTACCATTTACAGAAGAAAAAAACACTGGCAAGTCTATCGTAGGCAGCTAATTAACTACCCATGGTCCCGCCAGCATCCACAACACAAATCCCATTTTCTGTAAACTGAAGTATCTGATCCAGACTATCGGGATCCTCCGGTTGTACGCCTGCGGCAATCATTGGGGGCTCGTCAACTAACAAAAAAGAACACCATTGTACGCCACTCCCATTTTCTGTAAACTGAAGTAGCTGATCCAGACTATCGGGATCCTCCGGTTGTACGCCTGCGCCAATCATTGGGGGCTCGTCAACTAACAAAAAAGAACACCATTCTACGCCACAGATGTATTAAGAAAAAAACCCATTAAAATATACAAAACAATTTTTAAAAATACCTGAATGTATCCAATTTTCTAGCGACTCGAATCTCATCTTTCTGTTTACCGTAGTCAATTACAAATTAAAATGACCGATTGTGATGATTTGAGCTTTATTTATGGCCATCTCAAAGGGTTTTCCTACCTAAATACAATAATGGTCTCTGCGCATGCACAATACAGATCTGTCCATAAGATCGATTCTAAATCCAGTTATTCCGGCAGTCGGCTCCTACCCAGCGACTCGGATGAGTGTGGCTGCTCGCTACACTGTTCAGTCAATATTTTGGGTTTGTCAGTAGTCAGTAAACATTTAGTTACTGGGTGTAAGTTATTAGTAATAATTGTATACTTCAAGTAAATATGTATTTCGTGTGTTGATATAATAGGTGCTAACTTGATAAATAAATACTCTAATAATTAAAATGTTGTTTTTAAAGCCACTACTAGTAGTAGTAAGGCTCTTTGCAAAAGCCTTAGTGACAACTACAAACCGCTTTTATTTTGCACACTAGTTTGTTAGCATCATAGATGGGCCTTTAATATTGATAACATGCTATATTTTAATAATGTTATTCTATAAGTATAGATGATATAATTATATCATATGCGAAAGTTGCAGCTCACATGACTTGACGTTTGAATAGGACTACGAGTAAGCATACCTAGTAACTTAAAGGACCTCTTTATATATAAGACTGTATTGTACCAACTTTGTTTACAGGGTACATAATTTATAATAAGTATAAAAAACATATGGTCATTTTAACAATTTAGATTTATTTAGTAAATAATAAACAAATTAAGAAATATACAAGTTTTACATGAATATAGGAATATTGATGAGAATTAAATTCTTCCAAAAACAAATTGACTTGAGAGATTACTTGTACTGTTGCCAGGCCACATGTTGAAGCATGCAGTATCAATTCAAACTTGCCACAGTGACAAGAGTTTTCTAAACAAGGAGTAAAAGAACAATTAGTTAAAGAATCGCAAAGAGTAAATTCAGAAGATAACATTAATACAGTCTCACTTGGTAGCGTTAATTATTTAAATGGATCCATAGTACAAGATGGATACTTAGCTGATATATCCATCTAATTGATGGCTATGAAACAGGCGTCATTAAAGTACTACAGCTGGTCATTTTACCCTATGGTACTGCCAGAGCACTCAATAGTACATTGGCAACTATCCAAACAATACTAACTTAGAAGCCTAGTCACGGGCAAAATTAAAATAGATTTATTTTGCGCGGACCCCTCTATGACACTAGTGTAATTTCCCTAGGTTGAGCACCTTCGCTAATACTCTACTAGAAATGTGACTACAACACCAAAATTATATTAGTATTATTATTATTATTAGCACCGCGTCTTACTACCCGTTCGGGTTATACGCACTTACGCTGATGTATAATGGTAGGGTGATTGTGAGATGAAATGGAGGACCTACAGTTTAACGTAGAATCCGAACCACGGTGGAGGCCTGGAATTCCCCACGTTCACAAAATGTCTTGTCAGAGGTGAAGGAAGGGTTTGGTAATCAGATAAATCTGTGCCGGGACCAAGGATTGAACCCCGGACCCCAGGGCACCGAAAATTCTATTACATATGACTGAGTTGCAAGAGGCAAAAGAAAATTAGACATCCTGGTTCTAACCATCAACAACAAACTAATGTTCATGACGTTTAGGACGTCATGATTAATTTAGAGGTTGTATTGGACTTGTGACTTAGTCTAAGTCACGAATCTAACAAAAACATTCTTTCTAAGCCAGAGGCTTTTTACTTTAGAACAGTGTCAAAGGACACATAAACAAACCAAGAAAAAACTTCCATGTTGAAGCTAATTAGGTAACAATTAAACTGAAAAATTCTAATTGAAATTTTCCAAAACCTTGTCTTCTCGCCAAATAATAGAATATAACTTTCCTTTATAAACATAAAAATTTAGAACTTCTCTTAAACTATACAAGAGCCCAAGTCCTACAGACTTGGTTACGATGGCTGGATACTAATACCACAGAAACGTCATCCATGTTTCGGGCGAGTTGGATCGGGTGAACCATCATCCTATCGACACAGCTATGGTGGCGAATCCGACGTCACGGACTCCATGTTCCTTCACGTTGCTGACGGGCGGAGTTTCCTTGTTGATTATTTTCGTTGTGGAACAGGTTTGTACCGCTCTGTACTTTTCTGTACCGTTCTGTACTTTTGATACTGCTGGTGGACCTATATATACTGTCGATGCAGGTCGGACTTGAAAAAGAAGGAAGGGGGATAAATTACGAAAAACAGGCAGAAACAAAGAAGGATAAAAGTGTGAAGAAAAGAAAACGATTGAATCAAGTCACGAGTTCTTCGAATGACCACCAGCATCGCTATTTGCGCAGCAGGCCTCTGAGTCGATCCCCGACTTCAGTTCTTCCCTCCGTTTAAACCAGCCGTGGCACACGTGGGTCGGCCATGATTGACAATCTTGTAGTTTTCAAAAGTGAGATTGATATCTACAGACATCTTGCCGGAGTGAGTTAGTATACAAATATCTTTATATTAAAATGTATCTGTATTAATTTAGTTATTTAATATCCACTATTATTTTATGAGAAGTAGTAATATAAATGTATATTTTATTATCATTCGAGTAGACAACATGGCAGGCGTAGACAAGTCTTTCAGGCATCATCCAACGTGAAAAGCGAAGCGTTTTAAGTATATTATTCATAAATACACTAATTTAAATCCTTTCCTTAGATATTTAGTACAACAATAGTCCAAAAACTATATTTGTTTGACCAACCACGTGGTTGAATGTAGGACGAAACATAACTTTGCAGATCAGAAGATATAACCTTAGAGGCAGTTTATATTAAATATGTTGATATAATTTTCTATCTTGCACAAAATCGTCGAAATATTAATTTTTCTCTTGTAGCTGTTCAATCCATTTGATTGACACGCTACAGTATATTGACTACATATAAGGATTTTACGAGTCGTATATTTTTATATACATTCAATAAACACACAATTTTACTCTTTTATATTTCAGTTACTAATACTTTCATTTTTTCAGCGATTTCAAAACAAAATTAAGTTAATTAATACGCGTTTTTAAAATTCTCTCTAAAGAATATTGTAATTTATTTTTTCATACTAAACTTGTAAAGCCATTTACTATAGTCGATGACTCTTGTTTAAAATTCGTACAGGTGCCAAATCGCTGTACTTCAACGCAAATAATTTTTGACTCGTTTTCTCCACCACGTACATTTAATATATATGTCCTAGTTATTTACAAAGTGTTTATTGGAGGGCAACAAAATCTAGTGTTTAATTTTAAAAGTTCATATTTACAAAGTGTTTATTGGGGGGAGGAACAAAAATGTAGGGAGATATTTTACAATATGGGGGAAGTTTTTTTTTCATGTCATCGCTCAACTGCTGTTTTGACATCTTTAAACGATTGTAAGAATTAATTGCAATAAAAATATCACGTTGGGGGAAGTTTTTTAGGACAGCAGTCGACCCGTATTGCGCACACTTTCTAAGAGCCGCCATAAAAATTTCCCGGTACTTTAAGGCGAGGAGTGGGGGAACACGACAACGACTCCCTCGTTCAGCTCCCCCTCCTCCCCCTCATGACCGGCTCTGGGTGGGTGAGTGAAAATTCCTGAAGTGAAAGCAGTGTAAATGTTCAGTAGCCAGTTGATTTTGTTAGAGACGGATCGCAGTCCATAGCGAAAGGTTCACGATGAATAAAAACTTCAACACCTCTATCCTACCAATTAATTAACAATAATTAATCAGCAAGAACAAACATGCACGTGGTTTGTCGGCTGTAGGGGAGGGGCAGGAGGGCCAGGAGGAGGGGGAAAGTAGGTCAGGGGTGGGGGAAGGAGGAGGGGGAAATAACAGCCAATCAGAGAGCGAGAAGGCGTGGTCACGTGACCAGTTTCGGCCAATCACGACGCTGTATCCATACATCATACTAGCTACTATCGTTGCATATCTTATTTAATGCTGTATTGTGCAAATATTAAATGTTTACATTCATGCTAAAATTCAATTTGTTTTTTTAAATGTGGACGCAAACATTAATAAAGTATAGCCATTTATTAAGAAATATATTTTAATAAAGCTCGTAAAGTCTATTTTGCGGATGGCCAGGAAAGGCACTAAGACTTGTTACAAAAAAGGAAGAAGATCAATTTTTCACTGAGATGAATGTTGGTTCTGGAACAAGAGGTTCACTGAGTATCTGAACGAAGCCTATGTGTAAAAAGTAGGGAAAGGGTGTGTGTTTGGCTTCTCCCAAAAACCACCATAATAAATTCACAGTCTCAGCCACCCGGATATAATTAGTAAGAATAAATAATAATAAAGTTTATTTTCTGACTCACACAACTAAGCTGAAAGACACGAGCTCGAAAATGACGAAAGATCTTTGTGCCACGTGTAACTGTGCTGATTCCTTAATATAAGCTATGACAGACGATGCACCGATGTGATCACGGTGACAATTATGAACGCTCTCAGATTAAAGATTGGGCCTGAAAACGCTCTGATCAAGACTAATTAGAGGATAAGTGACTATCACAATGACCAGACTTATGAAGGTAAAAAAACTGTTGATGAGTGGTTTTTGATTTTATCTGATTGCCAAACTCTTCCTTCACCTCCGACCAGACGTGTATTAATCACAACTTGTGAATGTGGTGAATGCCAGTCCTCCACCGTGGTTCAGATCCCACGTTAAACTGTAGGTCCTCCATTTCATCTCACAATTACCCTACCAGTACACATTAGCGTAAGTGCGTATAACCCGAACGGGTAGTAAGATTTGGTGCTAATAATAATAATAATAATAATAATAATAATAATAATAATAATAATAATAATAATAAAAATAATAGTGGTTTTTGATGCACGCGGAGAAAGGAATGGAGAACATTAATAAGTGTGTCAAGCGATAAAGAGTGAAAGAGTGAGAGAGAGGGAGTCACACGTACGTACATGACGTTGTGAATTTAAACATCATGAATCGTTTCTATATAAGTCATAGGAGCGCCATTTGTATTTCTGTATACGTGGATTAGATCATGTGTACTGCTACTCTTGCAAAGAGAGGACATACTGTAGTCAGAATAAAGGGATATAATATATATTAATGCAGGCTCCCTACTCTGCACCTTTCCACACCTTTTTTAAAATGTATTCCATGACGCAATGAGTTATTTAAATAATGAAAACATATAATAACCTTACTTGCAAATAATACTGGGTGAAATGTGGGTTTTTCCTTTCTCAGTGATGAGTTTAAAGGTCAGGGGTTGGATGTTGTGTCTGTTCTAAAATAGATATGAGATAGTTTATAAGTCGTGTGTAGATGTAATCAATCAGATTAGAAAGTGCATGTTAAATATCACAACTTAATAAATAAATCACTTGCAAGTAGTCGTTAAATTAATTATGTTTTAATTACTTTTTATTTCTAACAAAGTTTATCTAATTTTTATAATAATAATTTACTGTTATGTTTAAAAAGAAAGCACACAAATGGGTAAATAGGAGTATGTTACTCTTAGAGAGTATGGTGGAGGTGTTGGTTAGTAAGTTTGCAATTAAGGCGGTGTATGAAGGAAGAAAAGCGTTATTTAGAGTGGATTGAGCTTTGGACGAATGGTTTGACATCGAACATGGTGTTATACAAGGTTGTGTTATCCATGGTTGTTTAATGTTTTCATGTATAAGTGTGTGAGGGATGCTTGTGAGCATGCAGTACAGAGTCGTTTTTTAAGCTATAAACAGTTTCTTATCTAACCCATAAGGGAATGGCATAGTTAGGTAAGTATGTAAGTAAGGTGTATTTAGGGTTTTCAGGGCAGATATGACGTCATAACAGCGTCATAACGCTAATGTTAGGTTTTTTCTTATGGCGCTTATACACACATAGAGTTTTCAGGGCAGGCTGACGTCATAGCTTTTTTCTTATG